>JAOWBW010000377.1:233164-288556 GCA_026119855.1 Campanula takesimana
AGTACTTAATGGATCCTTTGTATCCTTCCCCCATACACTCTTTTTCACACTCAAATACTTCGGGTTTGAGTGTGTTTTGGCTAGGATAGGATCATTGTACTTTGTTTTTATTTTGGTTCCATAGAGCGTCTATCATACTAGCTATAGGGAACCTTTTGACTTTGTAATTGGTATTGATTATAAAGTTTTCGCCATTTAGGCATCTCAAGTTATATTTATATAACTTGAGAAAAATATATCTCTTGTGCTATTTATTTTTCCGCTGCAAAACTCTTATATTTTCGGGTGTGTCTATTCTGTCCGTCAGCGTGTGTACCTGGGGTGTTATCTAACACTTGAGGTAACATCTGTTCTCAGAAAGCCTTTGACAAACATTTTCAAATATATCAAAAATAATTTCAATTTTCAAACTATATTTCATGTAATATAATCACTATATATAAAAAGTTTAGAGGTGGACTCTTGTGAGACCGTCTCACGGCGTGAGACGGCTCACAACCGAGCCAGCCAAGCTGAGTCAAACCAATTTTTATTTTTTTTTATTTTTTTTTGCCCTCCAACTTTTTTTCCATGCCATTTTTTCTTGCCAGCAAAATTAACACTTTTTTATAAAGAAATGTAACACTTTTTTCTCATATGCAACACATTTTATAATAAATGAATGTAACATTTTTTTCTCAATTGTAACACTTTTCTAGGGTTTTACATTCAATTGAAATGCAAAACCGATTATATACATGATTTTTCACTTTTTTTTTTAAAAAAAAATGTACCATTTAACCTCTAAACTGTTACATTCATCTATATAGCATATTACAATCATATATGCATTGTGTTACATTCAATTATTTCTTTTCTAACCACAAAAACTGATAGACAAAAGCCTCCAGCCAAAACCCTAACTTGTTCCTCAAGTTAGGGTTGCCGCCTCCCTCTCCTATTTTTGCACTTAATTCAAGTTTCCTAGTTATAGTCTTACTAGTATACTACTCTTCGAATAGCTTTTCCTAATTTACAGTCTTGTATATATAGGGGACGATCATAATCAATAAACTGTGATGACTTTTATTCTAATAATATTTACAAGTTTCTCTATATTCAAGCATGGTATCTAGAGCGTAAAAAAGATCCAATTTTTTTCCATGGCCGAGTCCTCCACTCTGACGAATCCGGCAGAACCCACCAAACCCCTGATTATTGTGTCTCTTGCCCACATCCTCAAGCTCAACCCCACCAACTATATAGGTTGGAAAACACAAATTGTGGCCTGTCTTTGTGGTTATGATCTTCACCAATTTATCGATGGCACTCATATGGCACCATCCAAAGACCTCCATAATCCAGCAGCTAATCCCATCATACCGGCCGCATCCACCGATGCACAAAAAGCCGCAGCCCGTCTAGCAGCAGCCGCCGAACCAGCCACCATCCCAAACCCTACCTACACTACTTGGTCTCTCCGACAAGTCGACATAAACAATTCTTTTCTTCAGGGTTCGCTGTCCGAAGTTGTGTACATGACCCAACCGCCAGGTTTTGTTGATGCTCATCATCCCACTCATGTGTGCAAACTTCATCAAGCAATATATGGCCTCAAACAGGCTCCTCGTGCATGGTACACTGAATTAAAACAGTATCTCGTATCAACTGGGTTTCATAATTCAAAAACAGACTCGTCACTCTTTACTTGCTCTTATCCGACTGGATTTCTTGTACTATGGTTTACGTGGATGATATTATTGTAACTGGATCTTCTGATACTATAACAGAATCGTTTCTTTAGTTTTTTGCTGCCAGGTTTTCGCTCAAAGATCTTGGCCCGCTGTCTTACTTTCTTGGTGTGGAAGTTCTTCCCCACAAAGATGGTCTATTTTTAAGCCAACAAAAGTACATACAGGATCTTCTTGTTCGGTACATGGATGAGGCTAAAACAGTTCCCACACCCTTGTGCCGGATCCATACCTCACAGCGACTCGGGCACTCCCCGTCCAATCCTTCGGAGTATCGCCAGTTGGTTGGTTCATTGTAGTATCTCCGATTACCAGGTGTGACTTGTCTTCATAGTTAATCGTCTTGCTCATTTATGCAGCATCCCACAGACATACACTGGGGTCACCTTAAATGCATTCTGCGTTATATTGCTGGAACTCGTGCTCATGGTCTTCTTTTGCGTAAGGCTCCCCAAATTCTTCATGCATTACGGATACTGACTGGGCTGGTGACAAGTAGACTACGTTTCAAACAACTGGTTACTTAGTTTATTTGGCTCGAATCTTTTGTCTTGGAGTTCCAAAAAGCAACGAACTCTTGTTCGCTCATCCACTGAAGCGGAATATCGAGCAGTGGGTGCCACATGTGCCGAGGTACTTTGGATTCAGAACCTCCTCTCTGAACTTTAGGTTGTTCCTCCTCAAAGAACAGTCATATACTGATGAAATCTGTGGTGTCACCTATGTTGCCCCAATCCACGCTTTCACTCCCGTATAAAACATATTGCTTTGGACTATCACTTTGTTCGCGAACAGGTTCAGAATAACAAGTTACGAGTCACTCACATTTCTGGTGATGATCAGTTAGCGGATGCTCTTATGAAGGCGTTACCTCGCACGCGCTTTGTTTTTGCTTTCCAAGATTGGCCTACCCTCCGGACGTCCATCTTGCGAGGGGCATGATAGACAAAAGCCTCGCCGCCGAAACCCTAACTTGTTCCTCAAGTTAGGGTTGCCGCCTCCCTCTCTATTTTTGCACTTAATTCAAAGTTTCCTAGTTATAGTCTTACTAGTATACTACTCTTCGAATAGCTTTACAATTCCTAATTTACAGTCTTGTATATATAGGGGACGATCATAATCAATAAACTGTGATGACTTTTATTCTAATAATATTTACAAGTTTCTCTATATTCTATCAAAAACTATTTATATTATTTTGCGAAACTGTTCTTACATCTTACAATAAAGTGTTACTTTCTAAAGACCAAACTGTTCCTTTCTTCATAAGAACGTGTGACATCTCAGGAGACGAGTAGCCCAATTTTTTTTGTGTGTTAAATTTTTTTTTTTTTAAAAATAAACTATATCATGACCTATCTAGTTTTATTCTTCTCGTCGAGATGAACACACCGGTATTTTTAGATATTTTTTTTCGACTTCAAAATCATAAGTACTGCATTCTAAAATTATGAGAGTTTTTTTTTTAAATGTGCACCACGTGTCACGCGCTGTGAGGACAAATGACAAGCTTGGGCGGGTTACAGCTGAGCAGGTTATGAGTTTGACCCATGGAGGATCCGTCTCACCATGTGAGACGGTCTCACATGAGTGTTTGTCAAAAGTTTATTGTTTATGATTTTCAACAAATATTTTATTTACTCTTGCATTTTTCAAACTAGTTTGTGACCCGTCGATACTCGACGGACATAGTAAATCAGTTAAATAAAATTTATAATTGAGATTTGTTTCTAAAATAAGTAAAAATAAATAAATTAATAACTTATAATTTGAAGAGGCTTTGATTTTCGAAGCCCGTTCTTCTAATCTCAATCAAAGCATCTCTCCCTCCCATCTCCTCTAAATGAGGGAAGAGGCTTTGATCCATAAGCTTGCAAACTCTTTATTAATATTATTTCTCATGAATAAATTTTATTAGTTGGTCTTTTTCGGTGGCTGTTTAGTCAGCTTGTCCATTCCAAGTATAGAATGTTCAAAATATAAAAAATATCTATCGCTTAAATAATAGTTTACTATAAAAACATGTAACTTACATTAAATTGGTCTTATGTGAATATATTTTATTAGTTTGGTCCATTATGATGGTTTTCTTATCCAATTTATCATTTCCATGACTTTCAATCGATTTCAAGTAATGAAATCCACATGAATAGTCTAGACTATCCTAAATCAATTGATAAACTCCAAAAAAAGCTCTGTTATATTTCTCCGCTTCTTCATCTAAATTAATTCACTCATAATCTGGAAACTTCTATTAATTTGGTCGCTCGTGAACCTTTTTTTATTATTATTAGTTTGGTCTTTAATGGTGGATTTCTTTGTTAGTTTGCCAATTTTAAGTATGAAATATTCTAAAAAATAAAAAATATATCTGAATGAACTAATAACCCTTACATTAGTTTGGTCTGATTTGAATATTTTTTATTAGTTTGATCACTTAATATGATTTTCTTTTCTAATATGTTCCTTCCACCTAGTTTTATCAATTTTAACTCATTAAATCGACATGACATGTCAAAAAAAACCCTCCAAGTCAATTAATCAACATTAAATGTACCCTTACTTATTGCATTTTTACTATTAAAACTTCTCACATCTTTATTATAAATAGATATTATTTTGAAACGGGGAATAATCAATTTTCCTTTGAATATTCTAAATTAAAATTGGCTTCCTTCCGGTGAACATTGCAGTTTTTGTATACTGCATAATTTTATTCGTGTTTGTTTTGTTGGATTTGAATTATGAAGAATCCCCATGTTTACTTTAAAATTATGTGGCAAACTCCTAATTAAAGAATATGTTATGTTTCTTTACTTAGCAAGTAAGATGTTATTTTTTGTACATGATAAAATATTCATTGCCTTATTATATATCAAAGGGTAATTTGGTCAATTTATAAAATGTGTAGTGGATAAGCAAAAAGTGTAGTGGCATTAGCCCCTCACTTAATAATATTATATTTAATTATTGATGGTAAATGCTTCAAATTTTGAATTTTGAATTTGGGGATTTGAATTATGAATGATCTTAACATTCAAAAATGAGTAAGATGTTTCAATATTGCGCCACGTGGAATTCCACGTCATAAATCCACATGGCACTCTATATGAATGTCATTTTACTCTCTTTTATTATATATACTAGTACTCGTGCCCGTGCTAATGGCACGGTGACGGTATGACATCAAGCAAAAGACTCTTCAATTACGGTACTCATACGCTATAAAGAAGCAAATATCATACAACATTGTTCAAATCCAATCAAGAAGTTGGCAAAAATATCAGCATAGCTGAATCCGAAACTTTCATTTACAACATTCGCAAAAATCCATTCATCAACAAAATTCAAAATAGACCAACTTTCATGATCAACACACAAAATCCAACTCAAAAGTCTAAACAGACCAGTAGTTTACAACTATGTTATCTTATGTGTGTATTTTTTAGGAAACCGCCACCAAAAATTTGGTTTGCTACATTTAAACATTTTGCCCATGCCGCAGATATTGTCGCCTGAAATGAATCACCTAAGAATGTTAATTGCGACCACCTTTTGCTGTCTGTTCCTCTCTATTTCTACAAAACTCCGGCGTTGAAACATATTTCCATAACACAAAGCCGCATCACCGCTTCCATACTTCCCGTTCTCATACTCACAGCCCTATATAAATTCAATTGCGGCCACATTTTGCTGTCCCTCTCTGTATGACTGTATCTCTCTCTATTTTCGGTCTATTTTCCTGCAAAATCTGGTCTCTACCCACAAATGCATACCATATTATGAGCCCAAAACAAATAAATAAATGACAGAATCATACTCCGTCAAACTAACAAGCAAACAGATAAAATTCACGAAACTACACATACACTTCACGAAGTCGCACCCTCATATTTAGCAATCAATCATCGAAAGTGAAATCCAAACAAAACGATAAATTAAGATAAACAGCGAGAAATAGTTTACAAAGAATTGGCGGTTTGAGTATCAGCCTTGAGAGCTTTAAGAGAATCCTTGAACTATATCCCAATGCCTATGATTTTCCGGCCGAAAATAACCCCCTTTCACGGAAAAACAACCCTGAGAAACAAAAACCCTCTATCAGGTCCTATCCGGTTTCTAGCAATTGAGACAATTCACACTTTATCAGAGTAATCTGACTTCTCAAATCAAGACAAAAGAAAAAAATTACACAGCAAAAAACATAGTCACATCCACAACAAAAACATTTACCCGGGGTGCTTGAAGCTCCGGAGAAGTACTGTCTTTGCACCGAAAAGGATTTGATCGTACGGTGTGGTGAAAGAAAAATAAAAGGTAGAGGGTGAAAAATAGAAACTGATGAAATTTAATCCAAAGAACGCGACAGTGAATCGGGAAGAAGACCGGCGGCTGAGGTTTTGGTTATGTTGCAGGATGGTTTTTTTTTTTTTTCTCTAACCTCACAGAAACTGCAACGCCATGTCGTAGTGGAAAGGGACGGTTTTCCAAAGGCAGGTAGGGTTAATTTTGTGGGTTAATTACAGCCGTCCGATATGATAGTTATGAAAGAATCTCGGCCGTTCTTTATAAAACGGTTATTTCCGCTTCCTATTGTAATATAGATAGATGGCAAAAACTTGGGTGAGACCGTCTCACCTTGTGAGACGGATCCCACCCATGGATCTTACTTATACCCGCCATGTGACCCGCCAGCTTGTAGTTCTTTCCTCATCTCAAATCGCGACACGTGTCGCGGGAAAAAAAAAGTTACCAAAAGCTTATAAAATGTTACATTAGTTTAGTATCAATCTCATGTAATATTTAATCTATTTCGGTAAATTTGTGGTACATTTTTGAAAAAAAAAGTGTTACATATAAGAAAAAAGTGTTACATTTCTTTATAAAAAGTGTTACTTTTGCTGGCAAACAAAAAATGACATGGAAAAAAAAGTTGGAGGAAAAAAAAAAAAGAAAAAAAAAGGGCTTGGCTGGCTCGGAGGATTGGCTTGGCTTGGCTGTGAGCCGTCTCACGCCGTGAGACGGTCTCACAAGAGTCCAGCCCTTTTCAAATATACCCTCCCGTCAACCACGTAAGTTACCAAAAGCTTATAAAGAATATTGATCATTACGGGACAGGGAAAAAAAAGTTGGAGGGAAAAAAAAAAGAAAAAAAAGGGCTTGGCTGGCTCGGAGGATTGGCTTGGCTTGGCTTGGCTGTGAGCCGTCTCACGCCGTGAGACGGTCTCACAAGAGTCCAGCCCTTTTCAAATATACCTCCCGTCAACCACGTAAGTTACCAAAAGCTTATAAAGAATACTGATCATTACGGGACATTTCTACTTTGTTCTAAAATAAATATTGTGTTTCTAAATGAGAAAATATTTTAGTGCAATTTATCCTTGTGAAAGCAACATACAAACAAATAAAGCAAATTGTTTAAAAATATATCAAGTCAAATGGAACACTTGGAAACATTCAACGGATAGTGTTGTGTATATAGAAATTTTTCAAAATATATAATATTAATTTTATTGTTTAGTTAGTTAGTTTCTACTCCCTCCGTCCCGAACTAAGGTTCTTAGTTTGACTTTACACGGAGATTAAGAAAAAGTAAATGTTGTGAGTATGAAAAGTGAAATAAGAAAAGTAGAAGAGAAAAAGTGGGTAGAAAGTTTTTGTTGTGATGAGAATGACAAGTGGGTCCCATTGTCCATTTTAGGTAATAAAGCAACTAAGAACCTTAGTCTGGGACAAACCAAAAAAGAAAGTAAAAACCTTAGTCTGGGATGAAGAGAGTATATCATCTTTCATTAGTTCACATTGTAATGTTTTTTTTTTATATTGTTTTGGAATGATAATCAACTCAACCAAATACTATATAAAAATTTACTTATATGAATTATAATTTTTTTTATAAAAAATAATAATAAACCATGCAACGCACGGGTACAATACTAGTTCTATTAATTACAGCTTTAAAGTCCGGCCCAATTGATGACGGCTTGTGTATACTCCGGTTTTCCAACGAAGCGAACATGCCGTGGTGGAGATGAAGGAACGCATGACTATCTTCAGATTGCGTCAGTGTTGTGAGGGTTTGGGTCCAGCCAGATCTGGTATGGCGGCGCTGTAGTAATGGGTTGCAACGGTGACTGACGTTAGGTGTTTAGTGCTGCTCGCCGGAGAAATAAACCGGAGATCTTGTTGAGGGAAAGGAATGGCCGAGGAAGCGAGGTCTCTGACGAAGGTTGTTGCTTTCGTTTCCGTCAGAAGAACATTGGTCGCCGACGGAGATGACGATCAGAGGAATGTAGTATGTGATGGCCAGATGTAGGGGAGGGAAGGATTGGACGGAATTTGTAGATTTGAGCGGAGTTGTAGATTTTGTTGGAACCTTCGAGGATACGACGAATCTTGGTGGAAGGGATGGAAAGGGAAGTCGGAGGTGTGGAGTGGAGTGGAGAGGTCCCCAATCCAACCTTTTCGACTTTACTAGGCGACAGCTCACACTCACACTCACTCACATGTCCCACTCACATAACGCACCCACCCACTCAGGCCCAGTCGACGCCTTGTCGCCTTTGTTGGAAATTATGCCCTAGGCCCTTGAGAAAGGCCTTACGTTGCATCATGTTCTCATTTGTTATGGAGATAACAACCCTGGACTATTATATGTTTTACATGTTTATTATAATAATCCTCGAGTAAACCACTTTTCTGACATCCGTACTATGTCAAGAATATCACTTTAACCTCTGTACTATCTAAACAACAAAAGGAACCTGCGTACTATTGAGTAATTAGCAAAATTAACCAAAATCATTAATAAATATAACGGACATTAATAGACGTTAGAAACTTAACAAGCTAAATAATTATTTCATCCCTAATCTATTCATTTGTTTCCGTTTTGACCCTAAAAACTTACTGTTTTTCGTTTTAGTCACTTGTGCAATTATCGTTAGGAACCTCCGCTTTCAATTAACTTGCAAATTTTTTCTTTCAAATTAAACAATTACAAATTTATTTAAAAAATAAAATTAATCAATTACTCCTTCCGTCTCAAATTAATGTTCTTAGTTTGGCTTTAAACAGAGATTAAGAAAAAGTAAATGTTGTGAGTATGAAAAGTAAAATAGTAAAAGTAATAAATTTTAATTCCTAAAAATTCAAAATGCACACTTTCTCTCTCCTCAACCCCCAATATCGTCCAAGCCTACCCATTTTTCAGAAAACCAATTCTTTTCTCTTTCTCACTTTCGATCCCTCCTTTCACACCGCCGCCGCCGCCATCAACTGCCTTCCACCACCACCGCCATCATCCTAGACAGTTTCTCTCCTTCTCTCTCTCCCTTTCTCCCATTGCATTACTACACGTCTTAAGAACCTTTTGCCACCTCTACAACTAACGCCCTACCGCTACCGTTAACGCCATCGTCGTTGTACGGTACGCATCTCTCTCTCTCTTCGTCCCTTCTCTCTCTCTCTCTCCTTGTTTTGAACCGAAATGTGCTTGTGGGTGTGTCTTCGTTTTTGGGTTTAGATCTAAAAACAATGGTTTCGGATCTGCATTTTTTTATTGTGTTCATGTGTGTAAATCAGTTTATCTGTGTGGATCTATGTGTGTTTGTGATTTGGGGCTTTGATTTCTTCTCTTTTTTTGTTACAGTTCAAGGGATTGCTAGCCAAGGGGATTCACAGTGTTAGAGTCTAATTCAATTTTTTTTAGCAAATTAATTGAAGCTACTGTTATTGGTGTTTTTCTATTTAAATTTGATTGCAAGGGTTGTTTGAGACAAATTTCTCATGGTATAGTTCATTTATTTTTTTTCCATATTTATTTGTGTTTAGTTGGTGGTGGTAGTGCGTACTGAGCTCGGTGGTTGTGGTGGTCGGACGGTGGTGGTCGGTCGGTGGTGGTTGGTGGTGGTCGACGTTGGTGGGTGGTTGTATAATGGTGGCAAACAATTTATTTGGGTGTTTCTGACTTAATTACTAGATGTTAATCATAAAATTATCTTTTCTTAATTACACTTATTTCATTTTTAGTCTTTTTAGTTTGATAAATTTAAGATCTACCCCTTTTAAAACTTAGTTAGGCTAGAAAGCAGTTTGTTTCGTTATGATGGCAAATTGGAGTATATTGATAGTAATATCCATTAAATGGCTAACACCCATTAACGTTCATTAACATTTAATAACAATTTTGGTTACTTTCGCTAATTTATCAATAGTACGCATGTTACTTTTATTGTTTCGGTAGTACAGAGGTAAAAATGAAAATCTTGGATAGTACAGAGGTAAAAAAAGCAGTTTACTCAATAATCCTCCTCCCTAGTACTTATGAAGAACTAGTATAAGTTTAATCTATGATCATATGATGATCATGTGTATATGTTTGCACCCGAGAAGATTCCCACTCGCCTTTTTGATTTGAGAGTCGCCACCATGTTGTTGAACGAAACACGGACCGTGAAATTCTTGAGTTCGAGGGTTAAGTTATGGATTGGGAAGGTCAAGGAGCACCCAATCCACCCAATCTAGAATTGGTCTTGCTTAGGTGTTTTTAATCAAATAGCAAATAAACAATTAAAACAAATAATTCCAATAATTAATTTCTTAATTATTGGAATGTCGGATCATGTGCTTCGAGACCATCTCCATGGATTGGAGAGGCTCTAGGCTGATCCTTTTGATGGGATTACACCACTCTAAAACAAATAATGAGATGAGAAGTAGAGATTAAAAGCGTAGGAGTTTACCTAAAGCGTTCTTGAGATTCCAATTGATGGCCTTGACTAAGGCCTTGATGATCCAAGAGTTTGGTGATGACTTTGGCTTAAAAAGATGAGTTTTTGATGGTGTTTTGGTGTGAGGGCAGAGGAAAAACGGGATCCTTGAGAGAGAGACTGATTAGAGAGTTGTTAACCTCTTCTATGTGGTTCAGGGATCATTAACTAGCATTAGGAGTGAAAGACTCTTTATTTATAGGCTTAGATTGCTTAGGGAACAAGTAGAGAGGTTTTATTAGGTAAGGAATCATAGGAAACCTCCAGGAAGTCTCCTACTGATATGCTTCCCGGATTAGGAGAGTGTTAGCCAAGAAAGAGATCGGGGTGGAGAAGGAAAGTGAATCAGACTCGCAGACAGAGGAGATGTCTCGTACGAGACATCAATGTCTCGTACGAGATATCCAGTGCAGATTACTGTTTTATCCTTGTCTAAAGTTCCATTGTTCAGTTTAGTCCCCAGACTAATGGAGTCAGTTAGAAACTTAACGAAACATGACAAAACTAACGAGTTTTCATCAAAACACAAAGGCGAGACATGAAAGTAATGTAATCATAATTTTGAGTTCAAAATGGGGTGTCTACAGAACCCCTCGACGACGATACTTATGGAAGAAGTAACGTCGTCGATAGAAAAGACACCATTTAGAACTTTGGGTATGGTCGTGCTAAAAAGTTGCCTACGTATTCTTTGGAAGGAAATCAGACCAAACGTAGTTCGACTCCGAAAACACAAAAAAACGGTGGTTTTAGGTATTTTGGAAATTATTTTGAAAGCAGTATTGCGGTAAGTAAAGTTTAGAGTTTAGAGAGTACCCCATACTGAGGAATCAATGTCCTTGACCCAATTCTGAATATGCCCTCTGTTGTTGATGGAGCGTCGCGATTGACGGTGTTGCTGGTGCAGACTGTGTTGCAGACTGTGTTGAAGTTGTTGGGGGAATATCCTCAATCAATGCTCCTACATTGAGAGTACTGGATATTATCCTCTTTCAATAGTTGATTGAAAGTACTGGATCCCTGGATGTTCTCTTTCAATGGCTGATCGAAAGTACTGAACATGTCCTCTTCCAATTCCTCATTGAAAGTACTGGACGGTTTTGATGTAGATGTAGACTTCTGAATGTCCTCGTCAATGGTTGATTGAGCGTACTGGACATTATCCTCTTCCAATGCTCTACATTGGAGGTCCTGGATGCAGAAACTCTGAATTTGATGTTGATCTGTAGACTTCTGAATGTCCTCGTTAATGGTTGATTGAATGTACTGGACATTATCCTCTTCCAATGCTCTACATTGAAAGTCCTCGATGCAGAAACTCTGAATTTGATGTTGATTTGTAGACTTCTAAATGTCCTCGTCAATGGTTGATTGAACGTACTGGACATTATCCTCTTCCAATGCTCCTACATTGAAAGTACTGGATGCAGAGGTGTCTGAATGCTGTGGGGATTGTCTGATCGCTGTTGAATTTTCTTTGAGCACGGATTGGTTCTTGTACCTGTTAATACAACAATTAGAACATATTCTAGCAAGCAATTTAGCTTTGATTTTAGTTTATAATTGGACTCATGTGGCGGTGACAAATTTATGTGTATGCTCGGTCGGTCAACCTTGGTGTAAGTAGTGTGAATAGCATGGATTCGTGATGGGATGTTTATTGGTGATGAAATGTATGTGATGATTTGTGTGTGTGTGCGGGGACAAGTGTTTGACAAGTTGGGACCTAATCAGGTTCTCTGCAGAGGTAATGCTACAGATTTTCCTTGACGGTTGTCTCGTTTGAGACTCGTTTTCCTTGTGCAAGATGATCCGTCCAGATCGTTCATTTAGTCATGTTGTGTCAAGAGAGACAACTATTTGTCTGACAACCAATGATGTGCAAGCTCTAAGTAGGCTAGGCGTACTTTTGAATCACTCTAGAATTCCATGTCCGAAAGTCTCCGGTGAAGGTGATGAGAGGCGCGTTCTATTCCCCCAAGTTTATCTCATGCTTTGGTCTAAGTCAAGCCCCAAGAATATTGTATGTTGTAGATGACCCCATGAACAGGCTTATGAGGCTGTTTTGACTTGAAAAAAGGGTGCTCTCCCGCTTGATTGATTTAAGGAAAGAGGAAGGTTGAAGAAGAGATGATTTGAAGAATGTTCTCCTTATATTTTTTATTTTTATATATTTTTTTTGTGACACACCCTGATTTTTGCCTAGACCGCCCTTTCGGGTTTTCAATCTAGCGGGCGTCTCTTTTGCGTCTCTTTTCATTTTTTTTTTGACAGAATATGTACTCGAAGATGACTCAGAGAGGAGAGTAGTTTTGTCTCTTATTGGGGAGAGACATGCAAGATTTTGGGTTTGAATGTATTAGGCATTTTAGCTATCGACTTGGCTTTCGGGAAGTGTATTCCAAGCATCGAATCAGTGAGGATAACGCACTTTGTAATGAGAGTTAGAGGCGAAGAGGATAGCCCCTAGTGTGGATTTACTTTGACGAGTTCGTATATCTTGAACAGGAATTGGAAGGGGACGGAAATAATAAAAAGCCCCTAGCCTTGATGCTTGGATTTTAAATAGAAGTGTATGAGAGAGGAAGCCCCTAGACTCAACAATGAATGCTACTCGGCTCAAAGTACTAGAAAGATAGGTCTACCTTTAATGGACCCTAGTATTTATTTTTGATGTCTTAAGTGTTTGTTTATTCATTCTTGCAAGTGAATCATCTAGAAATGTCTTGACAAGTTTTGAGGAGAAGGCCTAATCATTAATGCGCTCTTCGGATTTCTTCACGAGTAATATCTATGGATGATGGAGACGGTCTTCAAGTTAGGAGTCTCATGTTCTCTTCATTTGGATTTGATCTTCATTGTAGGAGGAGATGAGAGGCCTCCTTTTTTACTTCATTATGTGTGGTTGAAACTCCTTCTTTGTGGGGTTATGAAAGCTTGAGAGTTTTTTTTTTTTTTTTTTACTCTCAAATCTTGAATTGAGTAGCCCCACTTTTGTTTGGGAATGATAATGCCTTTGACTTTCTTCCATTGTGGTCCTTCGACTTCTGTCATGAGCGCGGTGATAGTAATGTGTAGCCCCTAGGCCTTCTTCTCAAAACTTGTTTAGACATTTCTATTATCAATTGCAAGGTTTTAAATTAATGACAATTATTGTTTGCGTATACATTTCATGAATTAGAGAGAAATTCAAAAGGTAGAACAACCTTAGAAAAGTGTATAGGAATAAGAATGACTTTTATTAATAAATGATTTCAAAACAGACTCGATAGTTTAGTTGACACAAACTAGAGAAGGAGGGAGATGGACTAGAATAACAGAACGACTCTTCGAGTTTATACTAGTAAATTAAAACCTATTCTATTTCTAAGGATAAGGGGAGAGGATAGTTGTAGCCCCAAAGTGGTAAGGCTTTGTCTTCTTCAACATGGTTTGTTAGGAAGCGGGTTGGTGATGACATTCGGCGCTTCAAGTTCCTTGTTGTCAATCAGATATTGAATCTCTTCCCTCAAGTGGTAACAAGAGTTGGTGTCATGACCGGTAGCTCTATGGAACTTGAAGAAGAGGTGATGAGCATGATGAGGAGGGAGTTCTCTTAGTGTAGTAGGGGGATTTCTTGGTTTGATCTTTCCGGCTTCCACTAGTATGTCTAAGAGTTCACCTTGAGTGATCCCTTCTAGATTGTCATAGTGTCTTTCCTTCTTCTCTCTTTTGGGAGGGGGAACAGCGGAGTAGTTACCTTTTCCTTGTTTGTTAAAAGCTATAGCATTTATGGAGACTTTTTTGTTGGATGCACCTTTGTGTTCGTAGCGATAACTACTCCTTTTTCTTTTAGACTTGAGGAGGTCATCAATCCTTATTCCAGATTCATGGAGCTCAATGAAGCTAGAAAAGTAATTACCGGCAAGCTTGTCTTGAAATTCCTCACGGAGACATTGGAGGAAGATGTGGATTTGTTCTTTAAGACTAGGTCTTTCAACAATTTCTGTGAGCTTGAGCCTCCACCTTCTAGCAAATTCAACAAAAGACTCGTTTGGGTATTGCTTAGTTTGCTCAAGATCCCTCCTAGTAGGTCGGTATGTAGAGTTGGCTTCAAACTGCCTTTGGAACACTCGACATGCTTCTGACCAATCAAGCCTAGTGGATATCGGAAGTGACATGTACCAATCTCTTGCGGCACCCTCTAAAGTTTGAGGAAAACTTTTGGCTAAAATGTTATCATCAACACCCATTGGTAACATGGCCCAAGTATAGGTTTCGACATGAGCTTTGGGACAAGTGGTGCCATTGAACTTTGCCATATCGGGAGTCTTATACTTGCGTGGAAGCTTGTTGATGGATTTTCGAAGAGAATCCGGATCGAAAGGAGTGAACGATCCCTTTGGAGTGTCAAGTGAGGCAAGCTTCTTTTCAAGGTAATTCATGGTCACAGGAGCATCAACCTTTTTGTTGTCACCACTACCTTCTTTCTTTGACTTGGTAGTCTTAGAGACATGTTCCTCGTCATTGGAGGAGGAAGAGGAGGAAGAAGAGTCGGACTCATAGTGCTTTTTCTTAGACTTCTTGTCTTTCTTTCCAGAGGATGCCTCGTCTTCGGAGGAGGTAGGGGATTCATAATCCTTATTCTTTTGTTTCTTAGCTTTCTTGACTCTCAATGCATGGAGCTCGGAAACTAAGGTGTCTATGCGGGCTTGCTTCTCATCTAGTTGCTTGGCGGCTTTCAAGATTTCAGCCTTGGCCTCATTGAGATTTTCAGTATTGGTGTCGTTGCTTCTAGTCATGGTATCGGGTGAGTTTGGAATGATCTAGTTGCGATTCGGATGGACCTAATGGTATAGAGATTACGTTAAACCCAGATTAAGGTCCCAACAAGCCAGCTTTATGAGGTGTATAGGCTTAGGAGTGAGTGTAGGTTGACCAAACGAGCACAGTACAGAAACTGACACGGACAGAAGGGGTGTCTCGTACGAGACAAGGATGTCTCGTACGAGGCATCCAGCACAGAATACAGAATTACAGATTTTAATCCTAATTTTGGTCGGACAGAACTTAATCCATTTTGGGGGGTTTCTATCTAATATCCTGGAATAGTGGATTCTGTCACCTTAGAATATGAGCCCCTTGTTTTTCACCTGCATTGCACTCTCCCAAACGCACAATTTGGGCAAAGGTCCCATATTCTCAACGGAATCCACCATTCAATTTAGCCAAACCTAAGTGATTCCGTAGTTATTTTGCACTTTGTTAAACAACGCATTAATTCAATCAAACCTTGATAATTTTAAGGGACAACCGAAAGGGACTTGTTGAACGGTGCGGTCGAAACTAAGCCAAAATGGCATCCACAATCCCGCACAGAATAATGAAAGTAGGAAAACACAAACTCGGATTTCCGTAGAGAGGTTCTCCATTCTTTCAAGATCCTTTGTTTAACATTTTACCGAAGGGACATTCGTCATATTCACAAGGGAGGATTATAGATTGTAAAGATGCGTTATCTTGGGCAAAGATTAAAACAACCCTAAGAATTGAACCGACCGGTATCGAGGAGTGTCTTATTAGCTAGTATGTATGCATGAGGTTGATGCAGGGCTTACGGCTAAAGCTCTCCATGAACATAGTCTAGGAGCGTGTCACGGAGTGGGTACACCATCTTTGGAGAGACCGGCGAGGGCCACTCGTTAGAGTGGGGGTGCTGACCGACATCCGTCCTCCGATTGGGACCCGGGTTTATAGGGTATGTAGTGCAATTAATCTACATGCGTGCACGTATGTGAGAGTCAAGTTCTAGATGTCAAGGAAAAAAGAGATTTTTTTTTTGAAAGCAAGTAAAAGATTGACCGGACCAAAGTGGTTGCCTACGTTTCTCTCAATCTTCAGAAAAGAAAGAGAGACTCAGGTCAACGTAGTTCGAGTTTGCAAAGATTTTTGAGAAGAGAAGAAGCACATAAGCACGTAGGAGCACATAGAAGAGAGGGATAGAAGTACTCACAGTGCATGCATTATTACCCATTAATGGGTGCAAAATAAACTAGGGGATGAGTAAAGTAGTCACCCCTAATTTACTCATTTTTTATACTCCGCTGCAAAAGTTGTTAGCGCAAAAACAATACATGTATGTAACATAAATTATTTATTGCACATATAGGGACGGAGTAAATACAAGCAAAGAAAAGTTTTTTTTTTTTTTTTTTAAGATCCAGGGACTGATCGGAATTTTTGAAAATCTGGGATGTTCTGGAATTTCCTGGAACACAGGGACCATTCTGCAGTTTTAGAAGTGCAGGGACCAAACTGTAATATTTTGGAACTCAGGGACCAAACTGCAGTTCTGAAGTGCAGGGATCAAACTGTAATTTTTTTATTTATTTATTTATAACCAGCCGCCAGTTTAGTTTGTTTTTTTAATGGCCTAATCATTACTCATGATTATCCAATGATTGCAAATGATTAAAAGGAGATTTAATCATTAGCAATCATTGGTCAATCATGACACAATGATTGAACCTTAACTTTTCCAAATAAGATGTGTGTTGCGGCTTAAAAAGGGATGCCTTGTACGAGGCATCAGATGTCTCGTACGGGACATCTCTTCCGAAGACCAGATTCAAAACAGAGCAGATTTAAAACAGAACAGTCCGAAAATTCACAGAAAAATTTAGAAAAAATATATTTTCAGCAAAAAATTACAGAGATTAAAACCACCTAATTTGTACGCAAGTCTAACCCACTTAATTAATCCCCACCAGAGTCGCCACTGTTTGCACCCGATAAGATTTCCACTCGCCTTTTTGATTTGAGAGTCTCCACCATGTTGTTGAACGGAACACGGACCGTGAGATTCTTGAGTTCGGGGGTTAAGTTATGGATTGGGAAGGTCAAGGAGCACCCAATCCACCCAATCTCGGATTGGTCTTGCTTAGATGTTTTTAATCAAATAGCAAATAAACAATTAAAACTAATAAAGCAATAATTAATTTCTTAATTATTGAAATGTCGGATCATGTGCTTCGAGACCATCTCCATGGATTGGAGAGGCTCTAGGCTGATCCTTTTGATGGGATTACACCACTCTAAAACAAATAATGAGATGAGAAGTAGAGATTAAAAGCGTAGGAGTTTACCTAAAGTGTTCTTGAGATTCCAATTGATGGCCTTGACTAAGGCCTTGATGATCCAAGAGTTTGGTGATAACTTTGGCTTGAAAAGATGAGTTTTTTATGGTGTTTTGGTGTGAGGGCAGAGGAAAAAAGGGATCCTTGAGAGAGAGACTGATTATAGAGTTGTTAACCTGTTTTTTATGGTCCATGGATCATTAACTAGCATTAGGAGTGAAAGACTCTTTATTTATAGGCTTAGATTGCTTAGGGACCAAGTAAAGAGGTTTAACTAGGTAAGGAATCAATAGGAAACCTCCTACTGATATGCTCCCCGGATTAGGAGAGTGTTGGCCAAGAAAGAGATCGGGATGGAGAAGGAAAGTGAATCAGACTCGCAGACAGAGGAGATGTGTCGTACGAGTCATCAATGTCTCGTACGAGATATCCAGTGCAGATTACTGTTTTATCCTTGTCTAAAGTTCCATTGTTCAGTTTAGTCCCCAGACTAACGGAGTCAGTTAAAAACTTAACAACATGACAAAACTAATGAGTTTTCATCAAAACACAAAGGCGAGACACGAGAGTAGTGTAATCATAATTTTGAGTTCAAAATGGGGTGTCTACAGTATATGATACAAATTAAACTTATGGGTACTTGTTGGAGAACAAATACTGGACATGACCCACCTATGAGATTTATGTCATGGTCAGATGTCATAATTAAATCTCATAATAGTTATATCATTTATCCTTAGACCTGAGATTATCATAGTCTTCCACATGATGAATATTATGTTTGACGTACTCAAACGCTACCCCTAACCGGATGTTTTGGGATTGGAGTTAAAACCGAGGAGGGTCAAAACCGCGGAAGGGCGAGGAGTCGAAATCGGGACGGTGCAGACCAAGAAGATCCGACCGGACCTATAGAAGGACACGACCGGACCTCATAATTTGGAAGGTGGGCCGAATTGTCTGGTGGTGAAACATGGTGTGTAAAAGTTGACTTAAGAAAGGAATACTTTCCTATTCCACCTATCATGTCAAAGGAGCCAGTAGCTAGTGGCTGACTTTGATTTGAAAATGAATGGGTTTCTTTTTTTTCTCACGGATTATTCTTAGGAGAAGAATAATACTCCTTCCGTCTCTGCAACTCCGGGGACGTTGATGACTGCTAGTATGGGCTAGGAGATGCGGAGATCCCCCCAATTCCCCAACAGGGTGGTTATAAAGGCTACGATTGGCATAATCGGATTCATGTAGGGAAGAATGATAAGTCAAGATGGGATTTTTCCCTCTCTCAAGAGAGATATCTGCTTGGCCTCTCGATGAGTGAGATTGATGATAGTGTACGGTCATACCCAAATGAATTGAACTGTTCAATGTCATTTGCTTATATCAATCTTCTCGGGATCGAGAAAGGATTGGACAACATAAGTTGACGTGGATCATGACTTATGTCCAATATAATATCGCGTGACAAAAGGATTGTGATATGTTCTAGAATGATGAACGAACGTCGTTAAGTTATATTAATTGGGTAATCATGATGGCTTGCTAGAGTTCGCTCATGATTTATGAGTTTGACCTTGGTTGGACTCCTTACCAACTTAATATAATCCTATGGGGTCACACACAAAAGAACGAATTGTTTAAAAGGCTAAAATCAGAGTTCCTGGAGCCGTATTTTGGTAAGTTTAATTGGGTGACGGGATTAGGTCTCAAGAGTCCTTAAGGGTTAAGGATATTTGAGAATAAATAATCCTCCTTCACCAGCCATTAAACTAATGCAACCTAATATGTTTGAGAAACATAATTCTTGATCCAAGATTGTGAATCAAAGATCAAGAACGGATAAAATTCATATAACCTTTGAAGATTAGAAAAGTGTTTTCTAATGGGTCTAGCAATCCAGATCTAGAATGGTTCTAGATATTCGTTCGCGTGTGGATACACATAGAGGATGCTTGCTTTAGCATCTCAAGTTCGTATTCATGTGATCATGATCCGATGAACGCGAAGAACGAGGAGATCAAATCTAAAGCTTGAAGACTTGAAGATTTGAAGATCCGAAAAATTTAAACACTCTACAACGGTTAGTATTCTAAATTCATCTTGCTATTAATTTAATCATCATGAATGGATCTTGGATCTTGGGGCTTAGGGTTTTGTTTATTTTATATTGCTGTCTTCCGCTGCGCATGTTGCCTCAAACCCCAACAGCCTTCAGCCAGCGTCAGGCCGTCAGCCCATGCCATACCCGTTGCCCAATGCCCATCAAGCAATAAATGCAAGCCTAGGGTCCACTAGCCACTACGTGCGTCACCCCACGACAAAGACCTCACCAGACCAAGATCACTTCTCAGTTAGAAATTTGAAATGTAGTCGTTAAGTCCTGTTAACTAACGGGACTTTGACAAAATAGCCGTTTGACTAGTCCGTACCAACTAACTCGTATACCAACCGTACCAATTATAATTGGTATAAAGAATTCCGTATACCAAACTTTTTGGTAGGTAGTAGGGATGACCAAACCGGCCCGGAACCGGAAAACCGGACCGGATCGGACTGGAGAAGCCCGGAACCGGAGCGAACCGGCGAGTTAACCGGAACCGGAGTAACCGGAACCGGTGTAACCAAGGGCCGGTTAAGGTTCACATAAATGGCGAACCGGAACCGGACTGGCGTTTCCATTAAAAAAAATAAAGATCCCTTGTTTTTCAATAAATTTTAACATTTTTATTCATTATTGTATGATAAATAAAAAAATCCCATGTTTTTAAATAAAATTTTAACCTGTTTATTCATTATTGTATGATAAAAAAAAAAAAAAAAAAAAATGTAGTGTGGAACGAACCGGACCGGAACCGGTGTAACCAAGGGCCGGTTAAGGTTCACATAAATGGCGAACCGGAACCGGCGGTTCCGAAACCGGAACCGGAACAGGCGTTGGTCATCCCTAGTAGGTAGTACCGTACCATTTTTGTTTAATTGGTTGGTACACGGTATACAATATCGACTTTGGTTGGTATACCATGTACCAACTTTATATGTACAAATATATATATTTGGTATATATCGAGTACCAACCGTATCAACCGAATACCAACCGTATTAAACGGAAACTGTGGTGAAGGAGATGTTAACTGATATCTTTCTACAGCCGTTCCTAATGATTTATGGGCCCTGGTTAAAGTCAAATTAGGGGCCCTTAATATTATTTGTTTTGTAAACTTATTTTTAAAACAAAATCAAATAATTGTTTGAAAACAATATACATATACTCCCTCTGTTCCGTTCCAGGTAAGTTGTAACAATTTGACTTTTTTTGGTCATCATAATTGAACTTTGACCAAACATTGATGTCGATATAATCATTGTAATGAAATTCTAAAAAATGTTATTGACAAATCATTAAGTGAATTATCAATAACAGTTTTTAAAATTTCATTGTGATCATTAGTTTGACACCAACGCTTGGTCAAAGTTAATGTATGTTGACAATAAAAAGTCAAATTGTTGCAACTTACCTGGAACGGAGGGAGTATATTAGATTAATACACGTGCAATGCACGTGTGATACACGATTTTTTTTAATTTTATGAAATATTTTTAAATGAATATTTAATTTTTATTTTCACAAATTTTAAAGTAAATTTAATAGCATTAACACATAAATATTTAAAAATATCCTCATACTTCATAATATATAAAATTATTGTTTGAAAGTGAAGAAATTTTTGTAATTTTTGTAGCCGTACCCGTCCCACCCGTGTTTGACTATGTCTACCACCAACTACTCCAGCAAGGAAATTTTTGTAATATTACCACAACGTAACCTTTCTATTTAGTCCGTGAATGGCTAGCTGCCTTTTAGTATATCCATAAAAATCCACTCTCTTTCTCCGCTCTCTCTCTCTCTCTCTCTCTCACACACATATGCACTCAAGCTTTCTCCCTTTTTTTTCTCGGGCAATGCTAGGGGCACAAAAAAAGTTTACAAAATGATGGAAACAAAATGAGGTGGCGATATTTTATTGGTTGAATCGATTGTGGACCCGGCACACTCTAATAAAAAACACCAATAGAATTTTGACACATCATTTTGTAAACCACGTTTTGTGGCACTTCTTTGTGACTTTATATTTACACTTTTTTCTCACTACCATTTCAACTCGAAAAAATGTCTCTTGTAGTGTACTATATTAATTGTATGAGCTGCCGCATTTGTCCAAAAAATTATTTTAGTAAAATCCAAGAACTACGAGTAATGTTTGAGAATGACAACGTTGTGGGTGTTGATGATGCGTACTATTATCTATACAATAACGTCTACCCAAAAGATTCATTTCAAAATGCATGCGTGACCGATGATCACATGAACTGGAAAAAAAATCGCACCGGTAATCTCTGTCTTCCCTTCCCTATTTATATTTATATTTGTTTTGTTGGTCTTATGCTATGGTAGACTATAAGGCAACCTTATTTTTTATTTTTTTTTTTGCTTGTCACTCTCACGGGTTGGCACGAACCCATTTAATTGCGCGGGTTAAGTGAGTCAGGTTGACTCGTGACTTTTCTTTTGCTTTGTACTATATGCCTTATACATATATATTAGATTAATACACGTGCAATGCAAGTGTGATGCACGATTTTTTTAATTTTATGAAATATTTTTAAATGAATATTTAATTTTTATTTTCACAAATTTTAAAGTAAATTTAATACCATTAATACATAAATATTTAAAAATATCCTCATACTTCATAATATATAAAATAATTGTTTGAAAGTGAAGATATTTTTGTGATTTTTTAAATAAAAAATATATGTTTATTTAGAAATTTAGAGTATTAAAATTTTAAATTAAGAAAATATAGAGGTCTCATAATAAAAAATGAAATATCATATTAATACACGTGAAATGCACGTGTGATACATGATTTTATTATTTTATAAAATATTTTAATTAAGTATTTAATTTTTATTTTGACAAATTTTAAAGTAAATTTAATAGTATTAATACATAAATATTTAAAAAATATCCTCATACTTCATAATATATATAAAATTATCGTTTGAAAGTGATGAAATTTTTGTGATTTTTTTAAAATAAAAAATATATGTTTATTTAGAAATTAAAGGAGAATTAAAATTTCAAGTTAAGAAAATATAGAGGTCTCACAAAAAAAAAATATTGCTACTTATCAATAAAAGGAAAAAATTAAATAAGTTATTTTTACATTAACATATGACGCCTAAAAAGAAATGTTTGAATAGGGGTTATTTAATGTCTGATAATAAAATTTATATGGAATTTGAGAATTTTAAACTAAACAGAGGATGTCGCATTTTTAAAAATAATTTTAAACTAAAAATAAATAATTATTTTGAATGTTTAAAATTCAAATATATTACAATCACGAATGTTGTATTGTTTGTATTTATTACTCATAGCTTTGATAATCTATATTTTATAAGACAAATAATTTTCTTTGTGTCCCAAAATGAATGACCTTTTTATTATTTAAAGACACTCTGAATGTTTGACTTTTAATAGTAAAAATTCATAAATATTCTTGCTATTCATTTTCAAATTTTTAATTTTACAAGTATAAAGTTAAATATGATAAAAATGGTAAAAATTCATTTAGAGAATCATTTTTCTAGCCAAAAAGGTCATTTATTTTAGGATGGATGTAAAATGTTACATACAAAATTTACATTACCTTCACCTTTAGGGTTAACTTTATTTGGTGTAAGTACATTTGTTAAGCTCAATGAGTAAATAAAAATATAAAAGAAAATAGTGGTTTTTGAAATAATATAATTAATGCAAGTAGGTAAATATTTAAGACTGGAAAATTCAATAACTTAATTAATGAATATTCAACAATTGATTTTGGAGGGATAATTTTTCACCAAAAGATATCATGTGGCGTTGCTGAAGTTAGTGGCTTCTCTGTCTTTCTATATATAAATATAAAGGGCAATGCTAGGCTTACAAAATGAAGGATACAAGATGTGGTGGCGATATTTTATTGGCTACATCGATAGTGGACCCGACACACTCCATTTAAAAACACCAACACAATTATGACACCTCATTTTGTAAGCCACATTTTGTAGCAATCTTTTGTAACTTTATTATTTCCCATAAACATATATATAATCATTACAACTTCTAGTTATTTTAATACAACATTAATGCATAAATACTTAGATTGCAATTTTTAGTTATTGTGTTTATGTTAAAAAAATAACTTAAAAGAAATAATGAATTTGAACATCACATACAGTATATACACATAACAATAAAATTTTGGGCCCCCTTACCACTATGGGCCCTGGGCGAGCGCCCACTCTGCCCACCCCTTGGGCCGGCCCTGGTCGTTTCAGAAAAAGACAAATGCATTTATCTTTTCGAGAAGCTCAAGGAAGCGCAGTTGCATGAGGTGTATGCTGTTTCATCCTGTCAAGCTCGTCGTGACGCCGCTATGATATGGTGGCCATACCATGCTTGGGGAGTGGAGGGGGACGGGCATATTTGATTTACTTGAGGAGGGGAGGGGGATGGGAATATTTGAGGAGGCCTCAATTGGTGTAGTTGCAGCTAACCACTAGTAATGCTTAGTAGTAGTATTTTTGTTTGTTGTTGGAAATTTTCTGATTTGTATGATTTATATTTGACTTGTCTTGTGACTAAACTTGTTTTTAGTGATTTAATGGGATTTTTAGTATTTAGTTATTTGAGTGAAAAAAAAAAGGTGTAACACGACTGCTATAACTCGCAAAACGACTTGATGTTATTTATAATGCTTTTTTTGTACGAAGAATGATTCCAAATTAGAACTTTGTCAAAGGTATACGCATTGAATAACTGAAATGATCTAAATAAAGTCTCAAGTTTTGCAATTGAACCATGAGAAAATTGCGTCAAGATGGCTTTAGGTATCACGTGCTGGGGATATGGCTGTTGGAACAATTTTGATCCCTGAATGTCATACTCATTTTCTGGAATAGATTTAAGAGAGGGGATGAAGGTGGAAGCATTACCTGTTAAATCAATAATTAATGTTGTAGGGAGAAATAAGATGAAGAAGAAGATGTAGGGAAGAGAATCTTCTAAATGATGAGTGCCCTTTAATTCTCAAGAACTTCTAGACAATAATGAAGATAATTTAGGAGAGAAAGTAAAGAATGTATACAAGGTTGATGGAAAGCCCTATATATACAAGACAAAGAGGCACTTCATTTAGGGACACACCCTTTCAACCTATGTGATGTCAAATTACCTTTTTGCCCATCAAAAATTGGTAAATTACATCTCAGGAATTCTACACATTATTATTATTAACTACACTTTATATTAACATTATAGGTATGATTTCATGTATGGAAAAGCTAAATGACTTGTAATGCAAGCCATGTTCTAACAATCTCCCACTTGGGTTACAAAACAAGTCTTTCCTTTAAAACCATAGGTATAACATAAATGACAACCCAAATGTGCACTTTGTTGTCACTTATAACAATCTTGTCCATTAGCCATACAAGTATAAGGACTAAAGGAGTAGTCGTTGTAATTTATTCGCAACTAAATCCACAATAATCACATATACAAATCCAACTAAATGACATAGATCAAAAGTGTAGATGTGTAGCATGGAACAAAATGAATATATACATATTCTTCCAACTAGTCCAACTTTAAACAAATGAGATCAAAAACTTTAATAATAATAGAATAATTAAGAAACAACACAAACTCCCACTATATTAAATGTTATCAAAAGTTGTTACACACATATGAGTAACATGCTCGTGAAACACTAAAGGTGATAACTGTAACGCCCATCCTTAATCTCGTTAAATATTTGATTTATTTGTTAAATTCTTGACATGCTTGTTAAATTCTTGACTAGCATATTTATATGCTATTTTATTTGAGTTAATTATTTAACTACTTTAGAAAATTAAGGTGGTTAAATGTCAAAGTTGAAAGTTTAGGGGCCTTTTTGTCAAAGTTAGAACTTGAGGGGCCTAGTTGCAATTCTTTGAAAGTGGCATGTATATCTTGTGGGTTTGCCTGGAAAGCATTCCCCAAAATCAGTTCCTTCTCGTACTCCTTCTGTTCTAAAGCTAAGTTTAGAATTCTTCCTATTCTCGACTCCTCGCGATTAATTATCCCTCTGTTCGTGATTCCGGTCCCGGATAAATATTCGTGGCGTTGAATAGAGCGTTTCCTGCCGAACAGAAATTAATTTGGGTCAACTTGATTTTTGACTAGGTAAGCTATTAGCTTCCCCTTACTTGTAATAACATGTATATATGTTAGTCCCGCTACTTGTTCTTGTTAAAATTGTGTTTTATGCAATTTTTGTGATACTTGTAAATTTGGTACGAAGGAATATTCGTATGAAATAAAAGAATGAAATAGGCTTGCAAAGTATCCTGGGAAAGTTAGAAAAATTGTACTCCTATTCGTGAGACGGTAAAATAGTAACTCGATTTAAATATTATTAGAAAAATTGTACCATTATTTGTGGTATGGGGAAATGAATGGAAATATCCCTAAATGGGTATAGTAGTATAATATAAAATTGTACTTATACTTTTGGGGACGGTGAAATATTAAATTGGAATAAAAGAGAATTATTCTATTACTTGTGGGACGGTGATAAATTAATAAAGTGTCCCTATAGAAGTGTTCTGAACATGTTAAAATGCACTCTTGAATGTTAGGAATGTTAGTTAAATGTTACTCCTACGTGTGGGACGGAGAATTAATGAAACTTGAATTCAGGGGAAAAGGGCCAAATTTGTACGCACGGTCGTGCGCCTTTATTTGACACGGTCGTGCCAAATATCACCTTTAGGCAAATTTCCTCGACAGTGTTAGCACGGTCGTGCGCCTTTTATGGGCACGGTCGTGCCGAAAATGAGTTTTGTGTGAAAACCTCTCGACCTTGATAGCACGGTCGTGCCACTTTTGCGCACACGGTCGTGCCAAGGTGATTAGCACGGTCGTGCTCTTTGGTGTGCACGGTCGTGCCACATGGAATCTGATTGTTCTCCTTGAATTGTTTCCTTCATAACTTTCTATAGGAAAGTCGGAATCAAGATCCGAAAGAAGCTGAATAACTTAGACTCAGAGGGCTATTCAAAGAATAAATTAATGAGGTTTTAAAGTGATTGTCTAGAGCACCTAGATAGGTGTTTTAAGACATTGAACTTGAGTATAAGAGTATGAATGCTCTTATGTGTCTGGAAATCAACGTCTTGTGTACCTTAGGGGTATAAAACAATGTTTTGAACTTGAACATCCTAAGAATAGGATTGAGAATTGGTAAGAGTAAAGTGTATAACTCTTATACATGATTGAATGTCCAAAGATTGGAATAAAACTTGAAGTATAAGACAATAAAATCTTGTATATGCCTTGACACCAATATATGGGTAAGGTGTAAACTCGAAAGTGCTCAGAACAAACATTAACGTGAATAAGAAATATTATTGACTTGTATGTGCAATCATCGCACATAGTTACTTGATAACAATGTAGCTTCTTGATTACTTGAAGCTTGTTTCCCGTTGAGCTAGTCCACGAATCTTGGATTAGTCTCCCCTCTCGTAGCTAAAGTTTGTGTACCTAAAGGACACCAACTAATGTCTTGAGCTTGAATATCCTAGGAATAGGATCGTGAAATTGATTGGGAGATGTATAGCTCATCTTCTTAATTAAAACGTGAATATAAGATAAATAAATCTTGTACTTGTCTTAAATAACCAAAGAGTTGGATTGATAACTTAAGTATAAGTTAATTAACTCTTGTACATGTTTAACCATCCAAGAAAATGGATTGAGAACTTGGATATAAGATGATAAGATCTTGTATATGTATTGAATGTCCTGAATGTCTTGAATATCTTGAATGTCCTGAATGTCCTGAATGTCCTGAATGTCTTGAATGTCTTAAGATGAGACAGTAACTTGAAGCATAAGACAATAAAATCTCGTACATGACTTGAACATCCAAATAATTGGATTAAGACTTGAATATAAGATTATAAAATCTTGTACGTGCCTTGACACCAATATAGGTGTATGGTAACAAACTTGAAAGAGTCTTGATGTGTATATGCAATCTTGCATATATTTACTTGATAGAATGTGGTTTCTTGATTGATTGGTACATGGTATGAATAACCAAAGAATTGGTTTATGGAACTAGATAGAGAATGATTAACTCTACTACATACTTGAATTTGATACGTGTGTATTGTAAGTGTTATGAATAAACACTAAAGTGCTAGTGATTGGTTTTAATCATGTATATACTCAATGAAGTATATAAAGAATAAAGAAGATATCTTGTCTTGAAATGGTTCCTAAAGAAAATAGGGACTAGTGTAATATGAAGATAATTCATATAATCGTGAATACTACGATTTAAATTAATAAGAATGATTACAGAACACAATATGTGTTAGAAAATGTATTCGATTACTAACGATACATATACGTGAAGTATCACTGTGTCTAGGTACAAGGTGACCTATTCTACTACGTGTTTAGAGTATAATGTATTGAGCTCTACTTGATAGTAAGGGTATCGTGATAGACACTTTAATGTGTTAAACGTGATATGAATATGTACGTGCAAACTTGGCATGTGACAAAGTGATATACCTACTACTTGACTGAAGTCTGTTATTAATGGACTCTTACTTGGATTGATCGTGTTACATGGACACCTTATGTGCCAGTGTTATCTTGGTTTGTATTCGCAATAATTGCGTATGGATACTTGTATTCTCGTGAGCACATGATACATGATTACATGGTGCATATTCTCGTGAGCACATGATACATGATTACATGGTGCATATTCTTGTGAGCACATGATACATAATTACATGGTGCATATTCTCGTGAGCACATGATACATGATTACATGGTGCATAAAGAATAGTCCACTAATAAGGGACTGAGTTCTGTTCTCGTAGTTCAAGTAAACATCTACTTGTGCATTATTGTGTGAGTCCAGCTGGTTCTCCTTGCTTGTTCGAAAATATATAGGTTCACGCTTGTCGCGAGAGCTGGGGTTTAAGTGACAATCGGGTCCCTATGTATTTCCGCCTGACCCCTTACTACCGGCCATAGTAAGGGCATAGCTTCCTTGGTTGGAGCAATAAGCCTGACCTAAGTGAATGCTAACTCCTGTCCTATTCACCACGTGGATCTTGTTCTTGTGGATGACACTGGTTACCAGGTCTTCTTATATACTGTACTCCTGTCCTGTTCACCACGTGGATCTTGTTCTTGTGAATGACACTGGTTACCAGGTCTTCTTATATACTGCACAGCAATTCTTGTTCTTGTTCTTGGTTGTCCTCAGCTAGAAAAGCTTCGACAACAAATGGTATTCTTGGGAGAAATAAGGAAGGATTCAGGTACAATGCGTGATAGGCCTATGTGCATCTTGGTGAGCTGGTTTAGCTCTCACACTACTTGACTACTTGTTACCTGATCATTTCTTGAGCTTGATTACTTGTTGAGTTGGCTTAGCCTCTCCTATAATTGTTACTTGATGATACTTGATATATGTTTAG
The DNA here is from genome assembly GCA_026119855.1 of Campanula takesimana. Taxonomy (NCBI): domain Eukaryota; kingdom Viridiplantae; phylum Streptophyta; class Magnoliopsida; order Asterales; family Campanulaceae; genus Campanula; species Campanula takesimana. The sequence goes on from JAOWBW010000377.1 coordinate 262,382, forward strand.
TTGAGTATCTACTTGTATTGCATGATAACATGACATATAGTTGCATGTTAATAGCTTACTGAGATTTATCTCACCCTTTGTTTGTTTAATTGCTTCCCCCCCCCCAGGAAAGCAGGGGATAGTACGCAGTGAGGCTCGACTTAGCTGGGAATTTACTCAGCAGGATATTCTTGTTCGAAGTTAGTGTCCTTTTATATTTTGGTAAGGACGATCTTGTATGAGTTAATTAAACTCTGGGCTTGTATTGGGGTAGTATTTGTTGTCCCTAGACAGTTCTTGATGCCAGCTTATTTGCTAGGCATGTCTTCCGCTGTATGTAACCTTGTTTGGTTTTAATTTTCTTGGTCTAGAACTCGTGTGAGCTATCTTAGCTCCCTACTCTTGAGTATATATATCCTGTCAGTTTTGTTTTTAACAGGTATTGTTCCTGTTTCCCGTTAGTTTCTTGTTTCTTGTTAGTTACGCGCACCAGGTTCGAGGTTCTATTAGGGAATCCCGGGACTTGGGGCGTGTCAATAACGCATTAGTAAACGGATCCGCTAACATAGAGTTTGTACCAATAAGTTGTATTTCTATTTGTTCATTTTGTACTCTTTCTCTTACAACAAGAAACTTAATGTCTATATGCTTAGACTTTGATGAGCTCTTGTTATTGTTGGAGTACAAAACCGCTTCCCTATTGTCACAATATAACTTAATAGGTCTCTCGACACTGTCGACAATATGCAGTCCCTCAATGAATTTATGCAGCCATATTGCTTGATTGGATGCCTCGAAACAAGCAACAAACTCGGCTTCCGTGGTAGAGGAAGTTACGAGTGTCTGCTTGGCACTTCTCCAAGAAAATGCTCCACCGGCTAATGTGAAGACATAACTAGACGTTGATTTACGGCTGTCTTGGCATCCAGCAAAGTCGGAATCAGAATACCCAATGATCTCAAGGTGATCCGACTTTGAATATGTAAGCATGTAGTCCTTGGCGTTTTGTAAATACCGCATCACTCTTTTGGCTGCAACCCAATGTTCTCTCCCCAGATTGTTTTGGTATCTACTAAGCATCCCAACAATAAAGACAAGGTCTGGACGAGTACAGACTTGCGCATACATTAAGCTTCTTACTGCTGATGCGTAAGGGATATTTTCCATATACTTGGTTTCAAAATTATTTTTAGGACATTGATTTAGACTAAATTTATCTCCTTTAGAAACAGGTGTGTCATGTGGTTTACAGTTTTGCATACTAAACGTTTGTAATACCTTCGCTATATAGGCCTTTTGTGATAATCCTAAAATACCTCGTGAGCGATCACGGTGAATTTGGATTCCTAATACAAAAGATGCCTCACCAAGATCTTTCATTTCAAATTTGTTTTAAAGAAATTTCTTAGTTTCCGTAAGAAGGTATGTCATTCCTAGCAAGTAAAATATCATCCACATATAAGACTAAGAATATAAATTTACTCCCACTGAACTTATGGTATACACAATCTTCACCAAGATTCGTTTCAAAACCAAATGAAAGAATAAATTGATTAAATTTTAGATACCATTGACGAGAAGCTTGCTTGATCCCATAAATGGATTTCTTAAGTTTACAAACTAATTGATTAGTTTGTTCTAAATCATCCACCATTTATGGTTTCTTCATATAGATGGTTTCCTCAATGTCTCCATTGAGAAAAGCTGTCTTTACATCCATTTGATGAAGCTCAAGATCATAATTTCCTCTCTTTCTCTCTCTCTCTCTCTCTCTCTCGCTCTCTCTCTCTCTCTCTCTCTCTCTCTCTCTCTCTCTTCTCTCTCTCTCTCTCTCTCCTTTTATCACGATGACATATGAGGATTCATGTTAGCCGACCCCAAATTATTTTGGGACTAAGGCTTTGTTGTTGTTGTTGTTGTTGTTGTTGTTGTTGTCGGAGAAAATTTTTCTTTGTAATCAATGCCTTCTTTTTTAGTAAAACCTTTAGCAACAAGACGAGCCTTATGTCTTTCCACATTACCTTGTGAATCCCTTTTTGTTTTAAATATCCATTTACAACCAATAGGTTTCACATCTTTAGGTAATGGGACAAGATCCCAAACGTCGTTGTCTTTCATAGATTTTAACACTTCATTTATGGCATTGATCCACTTATGAGAATTAGGACTATTAATGGCTTCATGGAAGGTGAGAGACTCATCTCCCACTAAACCTAAGTGTCCTTCATTCTCGGTAACATACATTTCATAATCATCCGAAATGACACTTCTTCTTACTCTATTGGATCTCCTTAAGGGCACCGGTTCTTCCTCATTTTGAGGTTGTTGAATTTCCTCATTATGATCAACATTTTCATGTTGTTCAATATTTATAGGGGAGTCATTATTTTGAATTGTATGTTCCTCTTGAATTTCAGGTACAAGTACTTGATTTCCAATTGGAACTAAGGGAAGAGGTATAGAAATGGATGCCTATTCCTCTTCAAATTCAAAATTATTCCTAATTTCCCCTCTAAATTCAACATCCTCAAAGAACCTAGCATTTCCCGTTTCAAAAAATGTTCTATTTTTCGGGTTGTAAAATTTATAGCCCCTAGATCTCTCGGCATACCCTACAAAGTAACTACTAACAGTCTTAGTGTCCAGTTTGCCCTCATTAGGACTATAAGGCCTAGCTTCTGCTGGACAACCCTATACATGAAGATGATTTAAAGACGGTTTCTTATTCGTCCATAATTCATAAGGGGTTTTATTATTAGTAGCCTTAGAGGGAGCTCTATTGAGAAGATAAGTTGCGGTTTTTAAAGCATCGCCCCATAATGAGTGAGGTAAGGAAGTACAAGAAACCATACTTCTTACCATATCTTTAAGGGTTCTATTACGTCTCTCAGCTGCACCATTCATTCTAGGCGTACCCGGCATAGTGTAGTGAGGGACAATCCCACACTCTTCAAGATAGCGAGCAAAAGGACCCGGACGTTGTTCCCCCGAACTGTCATTCCGACCATAGTATTCACCACCACGATCGGATCTAATGTTCTTAATAGTCTTTCCTAGTTGATTTTCAACTTCGGCCTTAAAAGACTTGAAAACGTCCAAAGATTGAGACTTTTCATGAAGTAAATAAATGTACCCATATCGAGAGTAGTCGTCTATGAACGTAAAAAAGTATTGTTGACCATTCCAAGAAGGAGTAGTTAATGACCCACAAATATCCGTATGTATTAGTTCTAAGAAACTTGATGCTATCGAGGATACTTTTCTTTTAGTGTTCGTAAATTTTCCTTTAAGGCATTCAATGCAAAAGTCCTTTTCCGGAATATCAAGTTTATTTATGATTCCCTCTGACACAAGCTTATCAATTCTCCTTTTGGAGATATGACCCAAACGCCTATGCCATAAGGTATAATAATTTTCACTTGAAAACTTTCGCTTTTTACTTTTGGTTTCATTATTATGGGACTCATTTATTATTTGAATAGTGTCAAGTAAGTAAATATTATCATTACTTGACAAAGTACTAGTACCAACAACTTTGAAATTAAAATAAAGATCACACTTATTATTACCAAATGAACAAGAATATCCTTCCTTGTCCAACACTGTGATAGATACTAAATTTCGCCTAAAGGACGGTACAATAAATGTATTATTTAATACAAAATAATAGCCGGTACTTAACAATAATCTAAATGTCCCTATGCCTATAACTTCAACCGGATTCCCAGCTCCCATATAGATAAATCTCTCATCTTCACTAGGTCTTCGGTAATTCAGGCAACCCTGCATAGACATACTTATGTGAGTTGTTACACCAGAATCCAACCACCATGTATATGTAGGAATTGAAACCAAATTAGCCTCAGTACAAACAAGACCAAATGACATACCTTTCTTAGCACGCCAAGCGTGATATTTAGGCGGTCGTACTTCATGTGTGTAGGGTCCTTGCAAAAGAAGCACTTCTTTTCCTTTTGATCATTGGATGATCCCTTAGGATTCTTGTTGCTTGTAGCCGCAATTTCCTTCCCTCTTCTCTTTGTCCCATGAGAAGAGGTAGATGCTAAATGAGCACTTTCTACTTTAGATTGCTTCAACCTATCTTCCTCTTGTGTCAAATGTGAAATTAATTCATTAATATTCCACTTATCCTTTTGACAATTATAGGTCACCTCAAAGTGACCAAACTGAGGAGGTAGAGAGATCAAAACTAAATGAACGAGAAGATCTTCCGATATCTCTAACTTAAGTGCTTTTTGCTTTGTCGATAGGTGAAGCATTTCTAAAATATACTCCCTTAGATTTCTGGCAACCTTGTACTTCATGGAAACAAGTTTCCTTAGGGTAGAACATGTTTCCGACTTTTCGCTTTTTGCAAAGCGTTCTTCAAAGGTCTCAAGAAAAGTTTTAGCATCAACGTCCTCAGAGACGGTATTCAAAAAGGTCTCCGGGACAACATTTTTCATAGTCATTAGGCTCACACGATTGGAGCGTTTCTATTTCTCAGCATTTAAACGATCTTCAGCAGTGCTTTGATCAGTGAGAGGAAGCGGAAACGGCTCCCTTAATGCGAGATCTATGTCCATACAGCCTAAGATCATTACAATTTTGTTTTTCCAAGTTTTAAAGTTTGTCCCATTAAGTAAATTTGTTGGGAATCGAGAACAAGAATGAAATACAAAACATTATAAGTAACTACATTATGAATACATGATTAATTATATCAAATGAAATCCATCAATAAGACAATTAACATGACATCAAAACTAATCTTTGGATTGCGAGTTGACTCATAAATAATTGCCTTTGATAACAAGTAATTTGAACAACGTTTGATTAAATGCTTAATCTTCCTTTGGGCCGTCTTAAGCATTTAACAAAACAACTTAATGTTCATTTTATTTGTCATCACATGAATGCTCAGGTTTAGTCAAAATGTCAAGATCTTCTTTGGAAAATTCAATTCATTCAACTATTAACTTAAACATTCAACACTTTAACAATTTTGGGTTTAAATAACGTTAATCACTTAGGTGATAATATTATTTAAACAATGAATAAAATTGTTTAAGCATATAATTAATCAATATTTTAAGGTTTGAAAAATGTATGTTTTGTTCAAAGGGAAAAACAAAATGTGCATTATTTATGAAAATCTCAAACAAGGTTGTGAACAGTGTTTGCACGGCCGAGCATAGAAAGGTGCACGGCCGTGCATCAATTTACAGAAACTATGTTTTCCTCGACACATTTTGCACGACCGTGCCAAACAAACAACACGATCGTGCAAGTCTTTAGGTCCGCCCGGGTTGAAACCAATACCCGTCCGGTTCTGTTCAAGGGGTCCGACCGGCTTATACCAAAGATCCGGCCGAACCATGCCATTTTAAAACCCACCGTTTCAAACCCTAGGTGGTCCGACCGGGCTAAACCAAGCACCCGTCTGGACCAGCACATACCAGGTAACACCGGTTCAAGAAAATCTAGGTGCACGGCCGAGCAAATCAAAAGAGTCGACCGTGCAAAAGGTTTTTCTGAATTTCTGAATTTTTGCTAAAACTTTTCCCAAAATATGAACAACAAGTAGATCCACATGGGTATGCATTAAACAATGTATAACCATGCTTTTAAGGGATAATCTTGTTTTTTAAAACAATGGAATCAAGTAAGTAGATCCACATAATTATGCATTACACATAACTATGCTTTGTAGGGATAGTCAAACTTGAACCATTGTGTTCATTGATTAAAACTTTCAAACCTTTTAATGAAAAATTTATGGATGATGAATATCAGCACTCTAGAAGAGAATAGAGCCTATAAACAACATCAAAACTTTAATATTCAACAGAATCATGAATCAAAATTAAAGCGTTTTAAGGTTTTCTTAAGAACTCAAACCCAAACCAAAATATGAGCAGGCTCTGATACCAATTGTTGGAACAATTTTGATCCCTGAATGCCATACTCATTTTCTGGAATAGATTTAAGAGAGGAGATGAAGGCGGAAGCGTTACCTGTTGACTCCATAATTGATGTTGTAGGGAGAAATAAGATGAAGAAGAAGATGTAGGGAAGATGATCTTCTAAATGATGAGTGCCCTTTAATTTTCAAGAACTTCTAGACAATAATGAAGATAATTTAAGAGAGAAAGTAAAGAATGTAGTAGTCTTAAGGGTTGATGGAAAGCCCTATATATACAAGACAAAGAGGCACTTCATTTAGGGACCACACTCTTTCAACCTAAGTGATGTCAAATTACCTTTTTGCCCATCAAAAATAGGTAAATTACATCTTAGGAATTCTACACATTATTATTATTAAGTACACTTTATATTAACATTATAGGTATGATTTCATGTATGGAAAATCTAAATGACTTGTAATGCAAGCCATGTTCTAACAATGGCGAGTTTTGTGTGGGATAGGGTGAATTATGTGCGGAATATGACGAATTTTGCGCAGGATAAGGTGAGCCTTGAGCTGCAGGATAAGATGCGGTTTGTGCTGCAGGATAAGGTGAGCTTTGGCTTATGAACCGGAGGAATTCTTGCTTCTTTAATTCAAAGCTCTACTTCACATGCCCCAGGATTTGTTCTTCCCTCATCAGATATTCCACCATCCTATCTTTTTCCCATTTCATTTTTTTTATCCATTGCTCTATTTTAGCATAGTTCTAGGTTAGATATGATATCCCAGAGCTTGGGAAATTTAACATCTAAATCCTCTCTATAACAGAAACAATCAGCAGCAACAAAAATGTCATGATCAAATAGTAACAAATAATGCGATACAAATCAACAACAGAAGCAATGAACTTTATATGATCCGCACAAAGAAGTGCATCTATCATCTATATTGCGAACACTCGTGATGGAACGGAAAAGAAAAGCCTTGGTAAGAAGCGCACCTAAGCGTGGAAAAAATAGGAGTATTCTTGGAGCTTCATAAAAATGGTTCTCTTTGTACTAAAAATAAAAATGGTTCTCTAATTACATGAAGAAAAATAAACAGGAATTATGCCCTCTCGTATCATTCAGGCCAGAGCGCGGGCCCAATTTTATTTAAAAGGGGGCAAAACTAATTTTATTACACTACAAGAAAAGTAACTTTTTGAGACGAATTTTGTGACATGTCCTGTGACGATTTACAATTATGAGTCAAAGGTAAAGAAATTTTTGAGTATTTTGACAAATTTAAGTTTGTGACAGAGATTTTGTAACATAAGATGTCAAAAATAATTTCAGCATTTTGGGAGCGAATTGGAGCGAAATTTTCCCTGTTAATATTTTATTTGTTACGGTGAATGTTGATTTTTGCGACTGATTTCAGAGGTCACAACAACTTTTCCAGAATTTGCCGCTCCCACAAGTATATTTGAGCCATGTGACCAAATGATTAGCGGGAAAAGATATAATTGTGACGGAATTAATTGGCATTTAGGACAGACTTTTAGTTGTCACAATATATTTGCCAGGATCTCAAAATTAAAGAGATCGTTTTTTTTTTACGGCCCAATGTCAAATTTACTTTGCCGGGATATCAAAATTAAAGAGTGAGTTCTTTATTTTTAAGACCCAATGTTAAAGGTAATTACTTTTTAGTAAAATATACTATTGGTCCCTTTACATAGACAGTTCTCCTGGATTAGTTTATGGGTTAATTGCAATTTCGTTCGTGACTTTGTCCAAAAATTTGCAATGTTGATGTTGTCATTTCAATTTCGCCAATTGGTATACTCACTTTGTCATTTTGTTGCAATCCAATTACAAAAGTAACTAAATGTTAGTTTTCTAGCAGATTTTATGCCATGTGACTAGCACATGACGTTTTAAGGGACGTTTTAATATATTTTTAGAGCTACACATATCCGATTGATATGATTTTTTTTTAATTGAAACTAATACTTAAATTTACAACATACTCCCTCCGTCCCACCACACTTGACACCCATGAGATGGGCACAATAATTAAGGAGAATGAATAAAATAAGGAAAATGTGTGGTAGAAAATGAAGAGCGAGAATGAGTGGGGTAAATAGTAGTGTTGGTTGAATAAATTGAGTGGTGGAAAATGAAGAGAGGGAATGAGTGGTGGGGTAGAGTGAATATAAAATAATAAAAAGCATGCTATTATTGAAAGTGTCAAGTGAGATGGGATAACCCAAAATGGAAATAAGTGTCAAGTGAGCTGGGACGGAGGGAGTATATTTTTTTGACAATTTTTCGGGTGATTGGATTATTTTATATTAAATCTTAATTTTAAATATTAAAAAAAAAACACGTGAAATAATAATAAAAAAATGTGTTAGCCCAAATATGTTTCATATGAAGTAAATGTTATATGTAGATTATCAGTTCATAAAAATATTTGATAGGAAAAAATGGGAGAGGAATAAAATGATGAATCGGGGGAAGAGTGTATGAGGAAGGGTGATGCGGAAACATGGCGGGGGGGGGGGGGGTAGAGGAAAGCAAACGTTAGGAAAGAAGGTATATCATGGTGGAAAGTAGTAATTTTTTCAGATTATTTTTCCCATGTCCTCTATTTTTTTAAAAATATTTTCATTTATTAAATTACAAATTAATTTAATATAATTAGTTCACCAAAAAAAAACAGTCAAAAAATATATGTTGTAGATTTAAATATCAGTTTTTGTTTAGAAAAAAATCATACCAATCGGATATGTGTAGCTTCACAAATATCTTAAATCGTCATGTGCTAGTCATATGACATAAAGTCTGTTAAAAAACTAACACCCAGTTACTTTTGTAGTCGGATTGCAACAACATGACAAAGTGAGTATACCAATTGGCGAAATTGAAAACACAGCATCAACATTGCAAATTTTCGAAAAAGTCAGGAACCAAATTGCTATTAACCCTTAGTTTATAGTAATAAAGATTATCATATTTTAAATATAGTTTGCCAAATGTTAAACTTGATCTAAAACGAACTTAAAAATTCAGGCAATCTATAATTTCCATTACCTTAATTTTGCAATTATTGACATAATTTGGGAAATTTTATCTTTATAGCTGTGAATTGAGTTTAAAATTAATTTACTACTCACTCTGTCCCAGACTAGGGTTTTTACCATTTTTTTTGTCCCAGACTAAGTTTCTTAGTTGTTGTTGCTTTATTGCTTAAAATGGACAATAGGACCCACTTGTAATTCTCACAACAAAAACTTTCTACCCACTTCCTCTCTCATACTTTCTCTTACTTTATTTTTCATACTTATAACATTTACTTTTTCTTAATCTTCGTGTAAAGTCAAACTAAGGACCTTAGTTTGGGACGGTGGGAGTACTAGTTTTTCTAAAAATACATTTCTAAAAATATTCTAAAAATAAGGAATCGAGCGTGTTTTGGAAAATAATAATATAAACTAATAATATATAGATCAATCTAGCACAATAAAAAAAATTAGAATGCCCCAAATGGCAGTCACAAGGATGGAACATGACATAATTTAATATTATATTTTGGATGGAATTTAAAAGAGATACTACAAAGTATAAGCATAAAGTGATAATTGTATTAGATTGTAGGGTCTAATATATAATTTTACTCCTTAATCTCAGCTTCCTAGTTCCTAGTAGGGATGGCCAAACCGGACCGAAACCGGACCGGAACCGTCGAACAGGCCCGGAACCGGCCCCGAAAAAACCGTAACCGCCATGAACCGCCACGAAAACCGGAACCGTGGGAACCAGAACCGTTTTGGATAAGGGCCGGTTAAGGTTCAACCCCCCAAAAAAACCGTGAACCGGCGGTTCCGAACCGCCCAACCAAACCGCAAACCGGAACCGTCTGAACCGTTAAAAAATCATCAAAATATTAGATTTCTAAGGTGGCGTTTGTTTTTTTTAAGTGTTAAGTCCTGAAATCTGAATGCATTTCTGAATTGATAAGAGGCAGCGTCTGAAAGCTGATTTCTGAATTATTCAAACTGTTTGATTATTCATCTAAATACACATTTGAATTTAGGATTACGACATTGAATGAAGTAGAAAAATAACGTGAATAGTTGTTTATATAGTGTTTTAGTTGGATATCTTTAGAATTATGAGTTTAAGAAAAAATATAAATTGAAAAAAATTAATTCAGAGGCAAATCAGACTTCATTTTAAGTCTGAACATTAAGAGGCAATTCAGATGCTTTTAGATCTGAATTTGAAAAAAAAAAAAAAAACAGACTTAATGCCTTAAGGTCTGACTCTCTCAGACATTCACCCCATTAAGTGGCTCTGAATGGAAAAACAAACAAAGCCTAACAGTTTCATCAGAATTAACCGTTACTAATGGAAGGTTGACAAGAAAAGTTGTGTTTTGACTGATTTTTTTTGCCAAATTCAGTGAATGAAAATAATAAAAATGTGTTTTGACTAATTTCTAATGGTTTCATCAGAATTAACCGTTAAAAAAACATCAAAAAAGGAACCACGGAATCGAACCGGAATCGGATTGTGACAACCGGAACCGGTGTAACCAAGGGCCGGTTAAGGTTCACATAAAAGCCGAACCGGAACCGGCGGTTCCGAACCGGAACCGTGTTTGGTCATCCCTAGTTCCTAGTCTATCTAGTCTCTGTTCACTACTAGGCATTAGCCCGTGCTTCACACGAGTGTTTTCTTTTGTGCGTGGAAATTTATAATTATATTATATAATTATTAAATATTTTAAATAAATATAAATAAATTTAAAGATATATATAAATCTACTTGTGATTATTTAATAATAGTGAAAATAGTTTTAGTTACTATATTATAAAATAGATATTATGATTGGTTAATAGTATTGGTTAAGAATAACTTTATAAATTTTTTAAATTCGTTTGTCCCAGAATGATGTCAATTTTTACTCTTGATCGATTGAGAAAATAATGTTTTAATTATAGTTAACATTATAGTAATTATGAGCTTAAATAGTAAATTAAAAGATAATGGTTACCAAAGTAGTGCTCCCTCCGTCCCAGAGTAAAAATCCTACCTCTCAAATGCACGGAGAATAAGAAATGGTGGAAGTGATTTAAGTGTTTTGAGTGTAAATGTAAAGTAAGAGAGAAAATGTGTGGGAGGGAATAGTAAATTGATTGGTGTTGTGAGTATAAAAGTAAAATAAGAGAGAGAATTGGTGGGATGAATAGTAAATATTCTTTGCAATTTTAGGAAAGAGACTCTTACTCTAGGATGTACCAAAATAGAAAGTATAACTCTTACCCTGAGACGGGTGGAATAACTTTTATTGTAAATAATAAGTTAGAAGTAATATTTACTATATATAGTAACTAATACTAATAATAGTATTTTTTCAAAAAAAATACTAATAATAGTAATAGTTACTATATATTGTAACTATTTTAATTAGTTAATATTATTGTTAATAATAGTTAATTTATATATATATATATAGTAACTATTACACTTAACTAATATTACTAATAGTAATAATTATGTTATATAACTAACTAACTATTACAATTAACTAATACTATTAATAGTAATAGTTATTTTATATAGTTAACTATTATAGTTAACTAATACTATTAATAGTAATAGTTACATTTTATAGCAACTATTATACTTAACTTATACTATTATATAGTTAACTATTATAATAAACTAATACTATTAATAGTAATACTTAACTAATATAGTAACTATTACAATTAATTAATACTATTAGCTAATAAGAGAAAAATGAAAAGTCACCTAATTAAAATGATATGGATGATGTGGCACCACTAAAAGTAAGAATTACCCAAAACTTTTCCACATGGCACCACCTAAAGACTCTACCTTGACTTTTAATATATATAGATTTCCAACAATTATACAGATCGTGGTGGGATATAAGAGAAGAGGGAAACTGCTAGGTTTTCCATCAATGCCGCACTACCAAGAATCCCTTCTATGGTTTGTTCCAAGTTTTGACCGTGATTCGCCCTATTATTGGTGTTGCGTACTTCAAGAAATCGAGGTTTGATTCAATTTTTTTTGCAAAAATTGGTGTGTTCTGCTACCTATGTTTCATTGTATTTTAGGTTTTCCTAAAATCAATTAAAACTTTCCATGATCGTGTGAGTCAATTTATTGATTGGTATGAATAACTTGTTGGTGTGTATGCCTTACGAACGTTATTTGAACGATTAATGTTATCATTTTCTTTATGCTTTAATAAAGATATTGAATGTTTGATATCTTTTGCATGTTTATTATAATAATCTCCGTCCCTAGTAATTATGGTTAAATATTAGTATAAGTTTAATGGATACTCATATGATGATTATGTGTATGCGATACAATTAGACTTATGGGTATTTGTTGGAGAACAAATACTGGACTGACCCCCTATAAGATTTATGTCATGGTCAAATGTCATAATTAAATCTCATATAGTTATATCACTTGAATCTTTAGACCTGATGTTATTACAATCTTCCACATGATGAACATTACGTTTGACATATTCAAACGTTACCCTTAACCGGGTAGCTATAAAGGATATGATTGGCATAATCGGAATCATGTAGGGAAGAGTAATAAGCCAAGAAGGGATTTGTTCCTCGTCAAGAGAGATGTCAATCTTAGGCCACTCGATAAATGGTATTGATGAAATGCATGGCCATGTTCAAATGAATATATTGGATCAATGTCTTTTGTATTATCAATACATTCGGGATCGAGAAAGAACTGAACAAGTAAGTTGACCATTGACAATGGCTTACGTTCAATAGACATCGTGTCAAACCCAAAATAAGCAAGACAAAGGTTGCCAATGCTGTGGTGGCTAAACCCAACTCTCAAAAGGATGCAATCTGTTTCTACTGCAATGAAATTGGTCATTGGAAACGTAATTGCAAGGCTTACATGGAAGAAAAGAAGAAGAAGAAGAAGAGCAATGAGATTGCTTCTACTTCAAGTATCTATCTTATAGATATACTCCTTTCTACTTCTAGTTCCTGGGTATTAGATACCGGATGTGGATCTTACATTTGTCTAAATATGCAAGCACTAAAGAATATGAGGCTACTCAAAGATGGCGAAGTAGACCTACGCGTGGAAAATGGAGCAAGAGTTGCTGCATTAGCAGTAGGAACCTATGAAGTCATTTTTCCTAGTGGTTTAATTCTTGTTTTGAACAATTTTTACTACGTTCCGGATTTGAGTAGGAATATTATTTCAATTTCTTCTTTGGATAATGAAGGTTATAGTTTTCTTATTAAAAATAAGAAGTTTTATATTTATTTAAATGATATGCTTTATTGTACTGCAAATTCATTTAATGGTCTTTATGTCCTTGATGTTGAGAATGGAAATAATGATAATATCTATAATGTAAATAAAAAATCCAAACCTAATGATGTGAATCACACATATTTGTGGCATTGCCGTCTTGGTCATATAAATGAGAAGCGTATCTCAAAACTCTATGGGGACGGAATTTTAGATTCACATGATTTTGAATCATATGAAACTTGTGAGTCTTGTTTACTTGGAAAGATGACTAAGACACCTTTTACTAAGAATAGTGAAAGGGTAAGTGACTTATTGAGGTGGCATAGTGACAAGTGAAAGTTGACTCAATCTCTCAAGTCGGCAGGCTGCGGAGAGCCCATGAGGTGGCATAGTGACAAGCGAAAAGATGTTAATGGTGAAATGAGGCACCCAACTGATTGTGAGGCTTGGAAAGACTTTGACCGCAAGTATCCAGAATTTTCCGAGGAAGTTCAAAATGTGAGACTTGGCTTGGCAACTGATGGTTTTAACCCTTTTGGTCACTCTAGTATTGCCCATTCAACATGACCTATTTTTGTTGTCCCATTCAATGTGTATGAAGAAGTCATACATATTTATGTCACTACTTATATCCGGTCCTAAGGGGCCTGGGAGGGACATAGATGTGTACTTATGTCCACTTATTGAAGAGCTGAAAGTACTTAGGAGTGATGGGGTTGTTAAATATGATGCATCACTTAAAACAAACTTTAAATGAAGGCTGCAATACTTTGGACAATCAATGACTTCCCCGCTTATGGTATGTTGTTAGGATGGAGCACTCACGGAAAGTTATCTTGTCCTTATTGTATGGATAATGAGGTGGCTGTCCAACTAGTAAATGGGAAGAAGCCATGCTATTTTGGATGCCATCGAAGATGGTTAAAACGTAATCATAAATGGCGTAGGGACAAGGATAAGTTTAATAATCAAATGGAGAGGAAAGTGGCACCTCCTCAAAGAAGTGGAGAGACATATCAGGAAGAAGAGGCTCCACCTCCGAACCGTTTTAATGTGGAATATGATGTATATAACCCAATCTCCATGATAATGGACCACTAGGAGAAGAAGTTGGAAAAGAAACTGATGAAGATGTTGAGGGAGGTTGTAATAAATATAGTAGTGATGAAAATAGGGACGATGGTAGTTCTCCTTCCATCTCTAATACTCCAGGTAATTAGGTTTTGATCAGGATTAGGTTTTGTATCCCTATAAATATATTGTGACTACCACCATAATATTTTGTACTTTACTTTGTGTAGGAGAAAGTTAGGATATAAAGAGAGAGATACAAAATAGTGTATAGGAGGGGGCCGGGGGCCTAGGAGAGCCATGGGGGGTGATCTTACAACCCGACCATGACTATGTTGGTATATTCTTGGGGAGGCGAAATAATAATGTATAGGTGAGAGATGATTATTGGAGAGTAGCCATGCTAGATCTATGTGAGCGCATGTGCTAAAGTTGTAATCTTTACATATATTATTATAATGATATCCTGGCTAATTGCCCATGTAGTCATGTGTTGATGAACTGAGTTATCAAACATCGGTGTTATTTGTTCTTTCATATTATTATTTCATTTGTTGAATTATTTTTCATGTTGATGACTGCTAGTATGGGCTAGTGGATACGGAGATCCACCAATTCCCCAACAAGTCTCACTTCAAAAAAGTACTAATAGATGCCAAATTAATGATAAATTGCCTCCAAATTAAATTTAAATAACCTCCAGGTAAAGTAGTTATCATACCTGGGGACCTGCATGATGGATAAAATTCCAATTAATAAATACCTAGCAAGCGCACTAGTTACCGTAGTAGTAACGCGCGAAAGCGAGGGTCGATCACACAGAGACTTGCTGGACAAACAAGTGAATTTAATTAGTGCAAAAGAGTAACCAAAGGGGGGTTTGTGATTTGATTTTTAATTAATCTACTTTAACTACTAAACAGTAAAAATAAACTAAGATTGAAGATCACAAAGCAAGCAAGGATTGAATTCAAGATGACAAAGATTCACGGATTGGGGTTCACAACTATTTCCACTCTATGTTATTTTTTAAATAAAGATTATCAAACTTATTCAAGAAATCGTTCACTTAGTTAAGAATTGGAACGGTCTGGTCACCGAATTGCAATCCTATTATTACTCCTATGTGATGTATTCCGCTAGGTCAACAACACACACAAATAATTTATTAAGTTTCAAAGAACAATTGATTTTAGATCCTTTTGATTTCCCCTAGGTCCTCAATTAAATCTATTCAGTGAAATCTAGGTCAATGTAAAAACTATCCACGCTAGTGAAATAATTTAAACCCTAATGATTTAAAGATCAACAACATCAATCTATAAGGTTGAAATCTCTAAATGAATGAAGATCAATTTCAATGAACAAGAACAAGAATGATATTTAATTAAACCCAATTTAACATAGAGTTTCAATAGTGCTACACCCAATCCATGAACAAGGAACTTAGCTACTCATAGACATAGCAAGAATCACAATAATAAGATTAAAAACCATAAACCTGGATAAACGCTTGATGATGAATAAATCCCACAATCTTGATTACACCTTGAAAACTTTGATAAAACCTAAAGGAAAGCATCCCAAAAAATAAAGTACTACAGTCTACTATTTATACAGAGAGAACTAGGGCCCAAAAATAGGTAAAATTGGGTTAAAACCCGTCTGGAAAAGGAATCCCGAAATTCTGTACGGAAGTAGCGGGCGGGCGCCTGGTGATACCCAAGCGGGCGCTCATTTGCCCAGAAACCTTGGTTCTTCGGAATTCACAATGAGCGGGCGCCTGGTACTGTTCGGGCGGGTGCCTGGTCTGTTTTTCTGACTTTCTTTATCTTTTCTCCATCTTGACTTGCCCCAATGCCAATCGACTTCTGGTTTTCACAATTAATCAATTGAGGACTTTGTTCCTCAACACAAATGACACTAAAAATGTTCAAAATATACAAATAATAACCAAAGTTCCTCAAGTCACAACTAGACCAAAATTACATCAAACTAGTCTAAATTACAACCAAAAAGTCAATAAAATTAGAACGAAAATGTAGGGATAATGTATGATAAATTCGATCCATCAAATTCCCCCACGCTTAGACCATTACTCGTCCCAGAGTAATATTCCTTACCCCACATCTAAACTCCGGTCTATTAGCGTAGCATGGAGGAAAATGACCCCTATCTCCTTTACAACTCCCATCAAACAAAGCCAAGACAAGGATAATGAAAATCAATCGGAGTGTAAAGGACTCCGCTCCTTATAACTCCCCAAAACAAACAAATAATCAATGACAAATGGCCCTAATTGATAGCACTACAATAATAAGAAAGTAGTACGCATATCCAACTAGGGCCCACTTAAAAAGCTAGGGGGTTCTAAAACATCCTACGTTTCCCCCACGCTTATCTTACACTACATTCTCCCTCAAAAAGAAATCAAAGCTAGGATAATCCTTAGCAATGATTTACCTCATAAAAAGCTCCAACGCCCCCTTATGACTCCAACAAGAAATATAAGGATTTTCTATCCTATTCGTCTCTAACCAAACCTCCTACTTCAAAAATGTCCTACCCAAACACTCCAAACCGCCCTTGTGACGCCACTCCAACTAAAAACAATGATTCACTCAATTTCTCTCCTTTTGCCTAGGCGCCCTTTCGTGTTTTCACCTAGCCTCTCTTTTCGTTTTCAATTTTTTTTTTTTTACTAAAAACTATACAACAAAGCAGGTGATAACATGCATCAATCAACAACCAACCGATATTCCCACCCCCCAAACTAAATATGAGCATTTCCCCCAATGCTCGTCACAACTAAGCATAAAAAACATAGGGAGTGGAAATACCTCGAGCTACTCACGGCGGGGGAGGTCCAAAAATATCATCCCAAGCATTCCATCCATGCTGAGGCGGTGGCGGAGGTGGTACATACCCAGGCGGTGGAGGGTAAGTCAACGGTGGATACCGCTTACCAGGAAAATGATGCGCAATCATTCGTTGTCTGAAATACCGATCCTCCCGAATGTTGGCGTACAATGCTTCCTCCATCCTCTGCACCCTCTGATCATTCTCTTCTTCCCTCCGCTCTCTCTGATAGTTCGCCATGAATTGTTGTTGCTGAAAGGCTCTGAACATATCATCTAACCCCTGAATCTGTCCCGATAAATAGTAATTAAGTTCTCTCTGAGTCATCTCTGCCGGGATATCATCCTCTTCCTCCTCATCATCAATGGCCTGACCGCCAGCAGCCTGAGCTGGAGCTGGGACCCGAGCTCTCTGCACGCGCACACTTTCTATTGTTGCTTTTGTTATGGTGGTGCCTGGAGCTAATAGTCTGGGGAACCCCTCCATAGGCACACCTGCCCTCTGTGCCATCGTAGTGATCATAATGGGGAAAAGATAATTCTTGTTCTCCAAATACCTGGCTCGGACCCCCATCTCACTCCGCATGATGCCCCAAATGTTTATCGGCATCCTCCTTATCATGGCATAAAGCAAATGGGCCCTGTACCAGTGAACCTCCTGATAGTGAGCGGAAGGCATGATCCTTTCGCAAATAAGCGATACAATGCCTTCAGATCCAGCCGCAACTCACTAATATGAAACAAGTAGCCACTTCGGATGTTCCCCCTATCAATATTCACCCCAAACTCTCCTGCGAATAGAGCTAAGGTATCATCCATCCGGTCCATATTCTGGAGATTCCTCTTCAATTCCCAATATGCACAATTTTCTTCCGCCACAGCATTTGACAACCTATAAAAATTATTAATGGCCGCCGCAGTCACATCAACATTAAATCCCCTAACCCAGACATTGGGGGCCTCAGTCGCCGCATGAAAATTTGCATAAAACTCTTGCACAAGCAATTTCGACCCCATCTGGGCCGGCACGGCCAACAATCTTCTTAAGTTGTAATGTTCGATGATTGCCTGTAACCCACAATTTGTCAATTATATCCTCTCTCCACCGTTACCCCATTATTTTGCTTATTATCAAAGTAATTCTGTGAATCCCGGGATACAAAACGAGTGTTATCAAAATCCGGCTCAATTTGGGGTGGGGGAACACCACGACCACGTCCTCGACCTCTTGGTCTTGGAGGCATGATAACAACCTCGACAACCCCTAATAAATTTTAAAAATTTAAATTGTTCTTACCCGGACTCACCGGAAAATCTCGCCGGAGGTCGCCGGAAAATTCTTTCCGGAGACGGAGAAGATGATATTCGGACTTCCCAAGCTCTCACAAACACTTTTCCCTTCTTTGACGCCTTCCAATTCCGAACCGAACCTCTTCAATTAACCCCGATTCTTCTTCCCAAGTTTGAACCCAAAATCTTCAAATCACCGGATTAAATGGGGGATTTGGCTTGAAATTGTTATGATGTGAGGGGAAAAGGATGTTTTTGGGTGTTTGTGGGTTGGTTTGAGTGAATGTGGGTGAGGGATTTGTAGGGAGAAAGAGGAAGAGTCAGGTGAGGGAGAGTTTTAGAGAGAGAGAGAGAGATTGGAGAAGATGATTAGATTTAGGTTAAACCTCCCCCAAAATCCCCTTTTTACCCAACTGGGATTTCTTAAACCGACAACCAGGCGGGCGCTTATTTGGGAAGAAACATCCTATTTTGCGCTTTCTTAATCAGGCGCGCGCCCCCTGTACACCAAGCGGGCGCTCGATATGTTTTTTCCAGCAATTTTTTTTTTTTTTTTACTGCTGGTTTGATCGTTCCACCACTTGGTTGAATTGATTTCCTGCACATCACCACAAACAAACATCACAAGCGTAATATCCATTATGAAAATAAAAATGACTAAAAAAAAATGAAAATCTTTTTGGAGGGTGACACTATTTACACTCCCTTATAAACCCACAAACTCGGAGAGATCCATGAAGGATGACACAGACTAAACTTTTGACCGCACTTTCGTTGCCTACGTTCTCCCTAGGATAATAAGGAGCTCAGGTCACCGTAGTTCGAACCGACCAACACTGACACACAAATTTAACCACCACCCCCGAACCAAAAGTTTGCTATGTCCTCATGGCATTGAAGAAACAACACACTCCCAATTCAAAAAATGATGATAAACTGAAAGGAAAAACATAAAGCAATAAACTGATACCTGGTTGGGTTGCCTCCCAACAAGCGCCTTTGTTTTAAGCCTTTGGCTCGACATGATGCCACATGAATATTAAGTGGCTCCCTCCGGGTCCGTCAAATCAATTACATCAATTTCATTGATGTCTTCCAAAATAGACAGCCCCTCATAATAAGGCTTCACCCGGTGTCCATTCACTTTAAATATTGTCCCATATTTCAAATCTTTAAGCTCTACGGCTCTATGGGGAAAAACTCGAACCAATTCATAAGGACCCGTCCACCTTGAACACAATTTTCCGAGAAAAAGTTTGAGGCGAGAGTTAAAGAGAAGGACTTTCATACCCGGTTTGAGAAACTTAGGTTTAAGGTTTTTATCATGATATCTTTTTGTCCTCTCTTTGTACAACTTGGCACTCTCGTAACTATCCTGCCTCATTTCTGCAAGCTCATCCAAGTCAAGCAACCTTTTTTCCCCTGCTAGAGTCAAATCCATGTTTAGTTGCTTGGTTGCCCAATATACTTTGTGCTCTAATTCCACTGGCAGATGACACTTTTTTCCATACACAATCCGGTACGGGCTCATGCCAATAGGGGTTTTGTATGCAGTCCGATAAGCCTACAGTGCATCACACAATTTGTCAGCCCAGTCTTTACGATTTGGACGCACCGTTTTCTCAAGCACCGCCTTGATTTGGCGATTACTCACCTCCACTTGGCCCGAAGTTTGAGGGTGATAAGCCGTAGCCAACTTGTGACCCACCCCATATCTCTTTAGCACTTGATTGAACATTCTGTTTGTGAAGTGCGTCCCTTGGTCACTGATAATGACACGCGGCACTCCATACCTGCCAAAGATATTTTCACGCACAAACTTGCAAACAATATTAGCCTCATTAGTCCGGGTAGGAATTGCTTCCACCCATTTAGACACATAATCTACAGCAACAAGAATGTACAAGTAGCCTTGGGAAGGGGGAAAAGGACCCATAAAATCAATACCCCACACATCAAAAATGTCAACAATTAAATTATGTTGTAGGGGCATTTCATCTCTATTTCCTATGTTCCCGGTCCTTTGGCATCTATCACACCTCACACAAAAGTCATGAGCATCTTTAAATAAAGTGGGCTAATATAGACCCGCTTGCAATACTTTCCTAGCGGTCTTTTGCCCACTAAAGTGACCCCCACATTGGAGTTCGTGGCAAAATCTCAACACGCTAGCTTGCTCATGCTCCGGAATGCATCTCCTAGTTATCTTGTCCGGGCAAACTTTCCACAGATAAGGGTCATCCCAAATGTAGTGCTTCACATCCGATCTAAACTTTCGTTTTTGATCGTAAGTGAAGTGATGTGGCATAATATTAGAAATAATGAAATTCACAAGATCCGCATACCAAGGCTCATGAACATGTAAAGCAAATAGTTGTTCATCCGGAAAATTTTCATTAACCGGAATTGCACCATCAATTACACTAGTGAATGTGAAGTCCTCAAGCCTAGATAGGTGATCCGCCACCACATTTTCAGTCCCCTTTTTATCTCTTATTTCAATGTTAAACTCCTGCAGTAGGAGCATCCACCTAAGAAGTCTAGGTTTAGCATCCTTTTTATTCAGCAAATATTTAAGTGCAGCATGATCAGAGTAGATAATCACCTTGGACCCAAGCAAGTAAAAACGGAACTTTTCAAGAGCAAACACAACTGCTAAAAATTCTTTTCAGTGGTAGTGTAATTCAGTTGTGCATCATTTAAAGTTCTACTTGCGTAATGAATCACATGAGGTAATTTATCCACTCTTTGCCCCAAGACAGCCCCAATCGCAAAATCTGATGCATCACACATGATCTCAAATGGTAGAGACCAATTGGGGCTGGATAAAATGGGGGAACACGTCAACTTCTCCTTCAGAAGATTAAAGGCCTCTAGACACTCTTGGTCAAAGATGAACTCAGTGTCCTTAGCTAGCAGGTTACATAAAGGCTTACAAATTTTTGAAAAGTCTTTTATGAAACGCCTATAAAAACCTGCATGGCCTAGAAAACTTCGCACACCCTTAACCGACACAGGGGGAGGCAATTTTGAAATCACATCAATTTTAGCCTTATCTACCTCAATCCCCTTGTTTGACACCAAATGTCCTAACACAATGCCATGCCTCACGAGAAAATGACATTTTTCTCAACTAAGGGTCAAATTTGTCTCACAACAACGATTTAAAACCATTGTCAAATTCTCTAGGCACCCATCAAAACTGTCACCAAATACCGAGAAGTCATCCATGAAGACTTCGACACATCGCTCGATCAAATCAGAGAAGATGGAGGTCATACACCTTTGAAAGGTCGCAGGTGCATTACAAAGCCCAAAGGGCATCCTCCTAAATGCGAATGTGCCAAAAGGACAAGTAAAAGTGGTATTGGCTTGGTCCTCTGGTGCAATGAGGATTTGTTTATACCCCGAAAAACCATCCAAGAAACAATAATACTCATGTCCGGCTAACCTCTCAAGAATCTGATCAATAAAGGATAAAGGGAAGTGATCTTTCTTTGTTGCAGCATTCAGTTTGCGCAAATCTATGCACATTCTAAGCCCAGTCACTTCCCTTGTTGGGACTTCCTCACCCCTCTCATTAATGGTGACCGTGTAACCCGATTTCTTTGGAACGACTTGAACCGGGCTCACCCACTCACTATCAGCAACGACATAGATAATGCCTGCATCCAACAATTTTAGGACCTCTTTCCTAAGCGCCTCCTCCATGTGAGGATTTAACCTCCTCTGTCTTTCTCTAGACGTCTTAGCACCATCTATGAGATTAATTTTGTGTATGCACATGGAGGGTCTTATACCCTTAATGTTTGCTAAAGTCCACCCTATGGCCTGCTTGTGCTCACGAAGCACTTTGATCAACTTGGCCTCTTGTTCTAGGGTCAAATCTGAGGCAATTATCACGGGTAAAGTCTCCCTCCCCAAGAAAAACATACTTTAAATTGGAGGGAAGGGCTTTCAGCTCAAGAGCTAGAGGGGTTACAATAGAAGGCACCGACTTCTCATTGAAGTGGCCTAGGGGGTGAAACGGGCCATCACTAGGATGGTGTTCGTCGGCCTTTTCCACAGCCATCAGTTGAACATCTGCATTATCACTAAGTTTCTCACCGCCAGTTGACAACAAAGACTCTAACTCCTCACAGTCTCTCTCATGCCACAGAACTTCACTCACACAATCCTCAACAATATCCACACAGTTACAAGACTCATCATCTATGGGACTTTGCATGACATCAAACACATATATTTCTATTTTCACATTAGCCACACACATAGATAGAGTCTCATCACCCACATTAATGATGGTATTAGTAGTAGCCATAAATAGATTCCCAAGTAATATGGGAGAATCCTGACTATTCCCAACACCATTCACAGTTTCAAGCACAACAAAATCTACAGGGATAATCAAATTGGCTACCTGCACCAAAACATCCTCCACAATTCCCAATGGCCTCTTGATTGAACGATCAGCCAATTGCAAGGTCATTGTGGTGGGTTTTAGCTCAGGTAAACCCAACTCAAGATACAAATGATTGGGCAACAGATTAATGCTAGCACCAAGATCCAACATTGCCTTTACCTTTTTAGAGTCCCCCATAGATATAGAAATGTTAAAACTTCTGGGGTCCTTCAATTTAGGTGGGAGGTTCTGTTGTACCACAGTACTAGCACTTTCTCCCATAATCAACTTCTCATCATTCCCATACTTAGGTTTCCTGGAGTTAAGTTCTTTGAAAAACTTTGCATAAGCTGGGATATTTTTAATGACATTTAACAAAGGAAGATTAATGTTCACTTTTGAAAACATGTCATATAAATCAGACATTTGCTTATCCAGCTTACTTCTCATAAATCTACCAGGAAACAGTACAGGAGGTACATATGGCTTGGGGGTGGAAGAATCAGTAACAGGAATTTCCCCCATGCCATTAGTACTCTTACCAACAACATTCTCAACAACAGGTGGTTCAGCAGTTTCAGAAGAAGAGTTAGGACATACCTCATTGCTTACCTATTTGCCATTTCTCAGGGTCATGATGGCCTTGGCTTGCTCCCCTTGACTAGGGAAGGTTCCTGGTTTATGCCCTTGCTGACCCACAGCTAGTTGACCAATCTGGGTCTCCAGCTTTTTGTTGACCGCTTCCTTCTGCTTCTCACGCTGCTCCATCATCATTTTCATTTGTTGCTGCTCTTGCATCATGGACCTCATCATATCCTCCTGAGATTGCTTGGGCTGCTGTTCTGGATTCCCTTGTAGGGGAGGAGGTAGAGAGGTTTCTGCTGCTGGTACTAATTCCTGGGTACCCCTCCAAGAAAAATTGGGGTGGTTTTTCCAATCTGGATTATAAGTGTTAGAATACATACCACCTTGATTTTTCCTTGGGGGTACCCTTGCATCGCATTCACATGTTCAGAATCAAACTGTGCAACAACTTGACAAACATTAGTAGCATGAGTGTTAGATCCACAGTTAGCACAAAAATCAGATACCACATTAGCACTTGAGGAAGACATATTAGAATTCATTTTAGCCGTGTTTTGGTTTAACATAGACATCTGCCTAGTGAACTCATCCATACAACTCAACTCATGCACTCCCCTAGGTTTCCCTCTAGGGCCTTTTTCTTGCGAATTGGCCCCTTACATCTCAAATAATTCTTGGGTTTGGTCACGTTTTGCTCCTAGAAAGCCGCCTGCTGCATTGTCGACCAAGCTTGTCTTGCTGCAGTTAACCCACCATAAAATGTTGAAGTAAAAGGGCCTCAGGAAAATCATGATGGGGGCACTGCACTTGCAACATTTGAACCTATCCCAAGCCTCATGAAATGGCTCACCTACCTCTTGAGTAAACCTTATGATTTTCTGTCTAAAGGTGGCCAAAGTAGCATGCGGGAAGAATTTCTTTAAGAATGCATCATGCAACCCATCCCATGTAGTGATACTCCTAGCAGGAAAGCAACATAAGCCAAGTTTTAGCTGCCCTTTGAAGAGAGAAGGAAAATATTTAAGCCTTAATTGTTCATCAGTAACCCCCTCTTTTACAGGGAATCCTGATATAATCATCATGTACTCTCTCAAGAAGTTCAAAGAGTCTTCAGCGGGAAAACCCTGAAACTTGGGCAGCTGACTGAAGTAATACCCCTTCGCCTCATAAGCTTTAGCGACCTCAGTCAAGACAATACATGACACCGATGTGTCAACCTTAGGCCTAGTATATTCTTTCATTAAGGGATTAGCCATTACAACTTCAATTTCTTGTCCCCCGGTGGAAGAAGTTTCAAATTCACTTAAAACTACCTCTGTCTCGGTGATAGAAGTTTCAGACTCCGACTCAGACTCACAAATAGGGGGAATGTTGTTGGGTATGCTTATCACTTAACCCTCCTACATTTGTTAGAATTGATTGATACCATCACCTATGAGTACTTTTATGGATTTTAGGACCTATGTAAGAAGTTTATAACTTCAATTTTTAGCCAAGTCCTTTTTATAGCGCAGGCTTAGATTATAGGATTTGAAGCTATAAAGGATCGAAGATTTCCTAAGCAGGATTCATTTCAATGCGCAGATGTTCTCTGCGCAGGTCGCCACTGCGCATAGATATCTTGCGTAGCTTTGACACTGCTCAGTTTCAAGGTCTTATTTCCTAAACTCTGATGAGATCATTTAGTGACCAAGCATGGTGCGCATGCTGCCCATGCGCTGAATCCATACGCGCCGGCAATGCGCATACCTTTGTGCGCGGACACTCAACCTTGGTCAAATTCCTCATCTCCTGATCTCATATTCTAGAAGCTTGGAAAGCGACATGACAAGCTACGCTTTTTGGATTGAGTCAGAGTACTGAGGTGTGCACAAACGACAAAATAAGTACACTCATCAAACCATTGGTGGAGACACGCGTCAAAGAAATATCTCAAGAGAAGACAGCTGTCAACCTTCTGGAAGAAGATTTGAATTTGGTCTTCATGCTCAGTCTCCAACAGCTCTAAGATACCTGCGCACCAATCATATTGTGTCAGGTCATCAACTTTTATCAAGAGCCCAAACGGCTATAAAGGACACTTGCGCACCAATCACATTATGCTAGCGCATCGTCCTTGCTCAGAGCTCCAACGGCTAGTTTTTGCAGCTCAGCTATAAATAACCTGCTCATTCCCATTTCCAAAAAAATGCTTGCATGCTTCAAGAGCTCGAGTTTCATGCTTCATTGAGATCCCTTGAAGATCTGAAGACTGCTACTCAATATTTCCAGATTCCTTAGAACAGCCTTCAAGATCTTCAAACCTTCAAACTCCTGCTCAAAATCGCAAAGCCCTATATCACTAGAATTCTTGGTGCTCTTCATCTTTTCATATTCATAGAGCCCAGAATTTCTGTCACACACACACCTCTTGAAGCTTCGATCATTTAGATCTTACTTCTTCAGATACACCGGTTTAGTCTAGGATTGTTCTTCAATAGATAATAGATCTTGAGTTAGTATTAAGCTCTAATGTTGTAATTTGTAATACTCACTCATATTATAAGATCTCCATTAGAAATCCAAACTAACCATCTTGGTAGAGGATGTAGATCCTTCATCGATCGAACCTCTCCAAATAGCGTATTCATTATATTTACTGCATATTTCCTGCTTAACTATTTATGAACTGCTTTGTTTGATCTTTCAGATTGCTACACTTTACTGTTGTAATTGTTATTGCTCATTTGCCTTAAAACCATTTTT
>JAOWBW010000377.1:888656-1125256 GCA_026119855.1 Campanula takesimana
GGTCTGGACAAGGGATAATAAAGTGAGCCTAGGTAGCTTACCAAGACAAGGGGGAAACTTCCAACCATTGAAATTATTGCGGTCAAGTGACAGAAGGGTGAGCTGAGTGAGGTTGCAGATTGAAGATGGGACAAATCCTACAAAGTTACATGCACCGAGGTCCAATTCAATCAAGGAGTCAAGTTCCCCAATAGAGTCTGGTATCCTACCCGAGAAACTTGTTTCAGCAAGTTTCAATTCCTTGAGGCGACTTTCATGGTGAAATTCAGGCAAAAAACCCGTTAGATTCTCATTGAACCACAGTCTAAGAATCTCCAAGTTTGGCAGATAGAATATGCTTTGGGGAAATTCACCGTGCATACCACACCCTCTAAGGCTAAGAGCTCTCAGAGATGACCTATTTGCCAAGATTTCAGGTGTGGTAGAGTTTATGTGTACCGTGCTGAGATAAAGTTCTTCCAGGTTGGTTAAGTTGTGGACAAGATCTTCAAAACTAGGTGTGTCTAGTTTCAGAAGACCCTGTAATTGGAAGTCATTTTCAGTGTTTTCAGCAAGATCAAGGACTGTCAACTTGCTCAACTCCAGCACCTCTGGTGGGATTTGGCCAGAAAAGAAAGAATTTGAGAGGTTAAGAAATGACAATTCTGAAAGACGGAAAATTGCGGAAGGAATGTGAGAGTAATTGAAGTGATTATCAGCAAGGTTTAGTGTATGAAGGTGAACTAGTCTGAAGAGGCTACTACTAGAGTTCATGGAACCGTAAAGAAAGCTACCCTCGAGGTCGAGTCCAACTACATGACCAGTCTTCTTGTTGCACTCGACTCCTTCCCACGAGCAGCAGTCGAGTCCGTCCCAAGATGCAAACTTTGGATGAACATAAGGCTCAATAGAAAACCCTTGTTTGAAGTCTTGCAATGCAGCCATCTCATGGTTATGACACAGCTTAGAAGATGCAGGTGAGAGAGAGTAGATAATTTCAACACGAGAGAGCAAGAAGAAGAAGAACAAGGCCAGGTACATGTAAAATATTTGCATAATGAACTCCTTCTCTTGCCTTTCTTTTTTACTTGTAGCAACTTATGTTACAATGATATGAGAGCTTTATAGACAGGCATCATGAGAATCTTAATGGAGTGAAGAAAGGGGTTAATTCCACCTAAATTCTAAATTTGGCTTAAGTTTCAATGTCAACCCTCCACCACAGGAGGAAGAAAATGGATTCCGTCCCATAACATTTTTTTTTTTTTTTTTAGTATCTCATTGGAAAGTACCATTTTTTCAAAATAAAAATAAAAATAATACTCCTTCCGTCCCACTATAAGGTTCCTACTTTGACTTTACATGGAGATTAAGAAAAAATAAATGTTGTGAATGTGAAAAGTAAAGTAAGAGAGAGAAAGTGATTAGGGAGTTTTTGTTGTGAGAATGACAAACGGGTCTCAATTTCCATTTTAGGTAATAAAGTAAAATAAGAACTTTAAATTGTGACATAATAAAAGAAAAGCAAGATAAATCAAATCAATCAAATCAGGACGGAGGAATTAAATCGGGACAGAGGAAGTATAAAATACTCCCTCCGACCCATTTTAAGCTTAAAAAAAAAGTGGGCACAAGAATTAAGATAAGAATCTTTATATTATAAAATATAGATAGTGGGGTAGAGTGTTGTGAGTATAGAAAGTGGGTAGGAGAGAGAAAGTGGGGTAGAGAATAGTTAGTGGATAGTTGTTGTGTATATGACATGTAGGTCTCACTAAATAAAAAAGTATAAATAACTTTTTTTTTTTGATTTTGAAGTTTAAAATGGGACACCCAAAAAGAAAAGTTTTGAAGTTTAAAATGGGACGGATGGCGTATTTCTTTATTAATGGGAGACTTGAAGTCAAGTTCCACTACAAAAGTATTTTTGGCAACTCAGCTAAGTCTATACTTGCTCCATCCTATAACTATGCACACACTTTATTAATGGGAGACTTGGAGTCAAGCTGATTTTTTTCTCAAACAATTCCCTTTTAAAATAAGAATTCCCAGAATACCAACCCTCCCAAACTATTTGCCAAAATGTCTATTTTTTTGAAACTCGCTACTACTGATAGAGAATTTAAATTTTTTTGGGTGAAACTCGCTACTAGTGATAGCGAGTTTAATTATTTTTTTTCAAATTATTTTGCCATTTTTTTTTCTTCAGAAATTGCCGAAAATTATTTTAATTTTCATTTAACTCGCTACTGCTAATAGCGAGTTTGACCAAATTTGACTGAACTCGCTTTTCTCAATAGCGAATGGCAAAATTGTAAATTATTTAAGTTTTGAACTCGCTTTTCTCAATAGTGAGTTCAAGCGAAAATTAATTCACTTATCGCGCTTCAACAGAGTCATTTGAAAGAGGGAAAAAACCTAGGTCGGACAGAGAGAAAACGAAGAAGAAAGGAGAGGAAAACGACAAGTTTCGTTCAAATCAACCGCTCTCAACGAGTGATTGTCAAACTAATAAGTAAGTATTCCATTTTTTATTGCTCTAGTTTGTTACAATTTTTACATTTGTGGTGTAAATTTTGAGAAATTAAAGTGTATATCAAAAATTGATGTATTAGGGTTTCTTTAACAAAAATTGGATTTGATGGATTTGCATTGTTGCACAACATTTATGGTGTGAATTTTGACAAATTCAAGTGTATATCAAAGAAATGTATATCATTTTTTTTTGGATTTGCATTGTTATACTCTCCCCGTCCCAAAATGTGTACATATTTGTTAGAAATAATAGAGAGAATCAGATGGACAATGTTGTTAACAAATGTATTTGTTGTTATAGTTTCTTTATTGTGTTATTTTGAAATAAATTTGGGTGTACATATAACTCTTGTTGTTTTGTTCAAACAGATGGCTAATATCGTTGATCCTGGCCCTATTGAGGATACCGTTTTGACTGCACATTACAATCACCGAGCTCGATACATTTGGGCAGGACAGCCGGTGCAGAGATTGACATTTAGACACGGTCCGGCTCTGCCACCGAGGTTGGCTCCTGTTATGTTGGAGAGATTAACATCGACCGGGTTCATGGGGGTCCACCATATAGGGAGGTTGCAGTATGACTATGGTTTGCTTGAGGCACTGGTCGAGCGATGGCGTCCCGAAACTCATACGTTTCATTTTCCAGTCGGTGAGATGACTGTCACTTTAGAGGATATTGGCATGCTTTCCGGATTGCCGATAGATGGGGAGCATGTCACTGATGCTGACTATCCGCCGCTTCCAGATTGGAAGGTATGTTGTCAGGAGCTTTTAGGTGCTGTCCCACCTGATGGGGAGATTGAGGGGAATAGTCTAAAGCTTAAGTGGATTCTGACCCACTTTCATGAGTTTGAGACTGTTAGGATTCATTGTTAGTTCACCCACCTTAATTTGATTGATCCATGCCACGTGTCTTTTTATGGACTTTAGGACCGCATGTAATGAAGTTCTACTTCAATTTTTAGATAAGTCCATTTCTAGTGTTTTTAGTTGTCTAGACTGAGTATAGTTCGGTTGTATCATTAGCGGTTTAGTGCTTCAAACCGTCATCTTGAGACCGCCAGCATGGAGCTCTTCAGTTTTCATCAAACTGCAGTTTGCATGTTTGATGAAACCGCATATCAAGATCATTCTTCAAACCGCCCCTATGCTTGGTGAAACCGCAGAGCAGTTATTGAAGAATTAAAGAGATGTCATTTATTCCTTAGACAAACATTCCTTTTTTGACCGTAAAAGGATGTTGTTATGTCATGTCAAAATAACTCTAAGTTAACTTGGAGTTTCTGCAAGGAATGTCGGTTTTTCTATCAGTTTGAATTGTTTACCGTTAGTCCTTTCTGCATCAAAGGACAAATGTCAGGTAGTGGTGCAACAACTACCTAGGACTACAAGACAAAACCAAGGACGAAAATGACAGCTCAACCAATGGGATTTCGACAGCACTGTACCCTTCAGATTTGATTCAAATCTTTACCCAACGGTCACAAGGGTGCTCTGCCTATAAATAGCCTCCATTATTCAATAATGAAGGTTGCTGAGCTTCAAGAGATTCATTCCCAAGTATTCAATTTTGCTTTGAAGAGTTAAACCCAGATATTCATATCTTCAAACCATCTCCATTGCAAACCCAGTTCTTCATCAAAGCTTCAAGCCTAACAACCATTCATACTTAGCCTTTACACCGAAAGAATTCTATTTGCTCAACCATCATTTAGATACTTAGAGCATTTGATTTCTTTTCACACACACACCCGATTTATATGATCACATAGATTATATACTTCGAAAACACCGGTTGTTATTATAGCTTAGGTTAGACTTATTGTTTAGAGTTTAGATTCATCTTGTAAAACCTCCTCTAAATTAATACAAGTCTTATAGCTATTAGAAAATCCTAGACTAACCATCTAGGTAGAGGACGTAGTTCATTTAAGAACGAACCTCTTCAATTTGTGTGTTTGATCTTTATTTTCTGTCTTGATATTTATCTTTCTTGTTTGTGGTCTTGAACTTGCTTCCATACACGAAATGACTTGAAAGATGAATTGTGTTTTCCTTTAAACTTTAAGTTTAACTATTCTGTTGCATCATAGTGTTTTCTCAACCCGAGTCAAACTTCCCAACTCTTTAACTAACCTATTTGGCCAAACCGCAAACTCCGCTGTGCATTTTATCAGTTCGGTTCTTGTGCCTTGAACCGCAGTTGACCAAACTGATAAGTACTCGGTTGATTTTAAAAGGATATTTTAGAAAAAGTTTCGGACCGCTATTCACCCCCCCTCTAGCGGTTCTATACCCTTGTTTCCCTCTGGGACCAACCGAGACGCTCGCGGATGAGTCCCCATAGGACATTGTAGATAGGTACACACGTGCATACATTTTGTTATGCCTCGGTTGTGTTGTGATGCCAGATCGTACAAACAGTAAGGTAAAGTTGTACTGTCTACCACTGCTTAGAGATGTAGATAAGATATCGGTGTATAGTTGGGGCAGTGCCGCGTTGGAATTCTTATATCGAGAGCTGTGTGGTGCGACTTCCCCCACTACGAGCCAGTGCGGTGGATTTCTTACTGTTTTGCAGGTATGGTTATCTCATTTTAATGTGAATTATGATGTTAGTTTTGATTTAGTACATAAATTGTTTTGGATAGTATTTGATGCTTTATTTATGCATATAGATTTAGGCATGGGATAGGTTGCTTTGTACGCAGCCGAAATCTTTTAGGCCAAATGAGGATCGTCATACCGGGTTGCCATTGGGGTGCAGGTATACTTATATAATGATTAAGTTGGTAGTTAAAATGCATATTTCCAACAATTTGCTTATACTTGGTGTTTTTAATAAATTTCAGGTGGGTCGGGCCGAAATCCCATAAGTTTGTCACTCCACATAACCTCATTAGCTATAGAGATCAGCTGGCTATACTCACAGACCGCACAGTCATTATGTGTCAATACAAGAATAGAGCTCAGCACGTTTCATCTTATTGTCGTCAGGGTCAGGACGTCTGGAGGTCGAGGTTGCCTCTGATATGTTTCGAGAGGGTAGAGTGGAACTTCCCAGGCCGTGTGTTGAGACAGTTTTATATGCAGCAGACAGTTCCCGACCCTTGTGACACTGACGTGGAGTTGCACAAGGTTGATCGCCGAGGCAATTCACTTGTCGTTTGGAGTCAATGCCACCAGAGGTCTATAGGATTATGTCGTGCCCGGCTGGATTATGTGGTAGAGGGGGTTCGTGGTGTTGAGCATATGGATTACACTCATCCATATTACATTTGGTTCAGGAAGATAACGTGCCTATTTGTCCAGAACCCATGCCATATCCAGCCGGTTGGATATCAGTTGTCTGCCCCTTTCTTAGAGTGATTGGTAAGCATTTTCAGTATTTAGTCCAGAGCAATGCTTTTTTAAAGATTCTTACTAAATATTATTTGTTTTGCAACTATAGGTGCAATAGTCCTCATGAGGTAGTGGTTCAAATGTTCCATTCCATGTCTTGTAGTATTCCAAAAGAGTGTAAAATAGATCAACGAAAGAACGACCGTCCATATGTTGAGCTTGGCAACATGCAAGAAGATGCGAACAAGGCATGTGATATGCAACCCATTTACCACATGTGCAAGTGAGATCATTAAACCGGACAATTTGGATATTTCCACCTTTTTCACCACGACGTGCGGTTGTCACTTGATACACCCCCATTTCATGAGTGTTGAACCTTCTAACAAAATGTTTTGTTGCCTTCTCGCTGTTCTTCCTGTATCGATAGTGAATCTTTTGGCTGAATTATTGCATGGGATTGATGCTTGGGTTATCAGGATTACCTCCTAAAGCATTCAGTGAAAACCCGTGTCGAACCTGAAAGTATTCCACACAACGGTAAAATGCAGTCTCAACAATTGCTGTTATTGGCATCCCGCGGGCTCCTTTCATGACACCATTAAAAACCTCAGACATGTTAGTAGTCATAATGCCATATCTATAACCACCATCATGAGCCAATGTCCACTTTCTGGCATCTAAATTAGCGAACCATGCAATTGCCTCAGGCTTAATTAAACGGACAGTCTCCAAGGTATTCTTCAATTTCCTATCTTGGCTTGCTTTACCAGCTTTCCAAAATAAATACTTCAAATCAGACCCGCTGTGCTTGTCCAAGAAGTTTTCTCGCATATGCCTCAAGCAATATCGATGATGCACATTTGGACACCAAGTATCTTCTGATATAGTCTTAAGAATGCCCCAATGACGGTCAGATATCAAGCATACCTCAGGACTCTTGATGATATGTTTGCAAACAAGATATAAGAACCAACGCCAGTTCCGATGGTCCTCTTGTGCAACGACAACAAATGCGAGAGGAAGTATACTGTCTTGGGCGTCGACACACATTGCAATCAGTATCACTCCTCTATATCTACCGTGTAGGAATGTACCATCAACTGAAATGACAGGCCGACAATGAGAGAAAGCTTCACTACAAGACCCAAATGCCCAAAAAACACGTTCAAAATAGAGATCGACACCAAGAGGAATTGTATGACTAGGAAATTCTCTATACTCAACAATTGTTCCTCGGTTGTATTTTTGAATGGCAGCTAGGACGCGGGGTAACCTTTTATAAGATTCCTCCCAATCTCTAAATACTTCTGCTATACCCTTCTGTTTTCCAGACCATGCCTTCTTATAGGTAATTGTCTTGTCATACATTTCATTTATATGTGCAATAATAACCCAATCTTCACATCTGGATCCTTCTTAATAGAACTTACTACTTGCCGACTAATGAACTTAGCATCTAGGTTGGGGTGATCTTGACTTTCTCCAGAATACAAGCAGCAATGAGGACTCTTGTATTGGGTCACTTGCCAATACCCAAGCTTCTTCCGACTCACACGAACATAAAAATTGCATGGAAAATCTTTTAGTAGACATTCTATTACCCAGGAATGAGGTGTGCTCTTTTTTACCTTGAACCGTTGGTTGGAATTAATGTGGTACTTCTTCATCTCAAATTGCGCCTCACTCTTGGTATAAAAGCGTAGACCTTTAGCAATTTCATCTTTCTTAGGATCCCAAATTGGAAAACTCGTTTGAGTTTGAAAATCAATCAAGCATTCTTCTTCTCGAGCAAGATCACCAATATCACTGTAAATAGCATAATCTCCTCTCTCATACATCCGATTTTCCGGCGCTTCATAACGAACCAAATTTGTTTCCACATCATTATCAATCGGGCCATCATCACCCTCCCCCAAATCTATATCAGAATCACTACTACACTCTTCATATCCATCATCGACATCATCTAGTTCTGCATCTACATCTGTTTCTTCCTCTTCTTCATAATCTTCATCATCTTCCGAATTCTCATCTTCAACTTGATCATTTGTGCATGCCCCAATATCATAATTCGATGTTTGGGTTGCTAGAAGGGTTTGGGTACTTGGACCAATGCCTGTATCTCGATTGGAACTCAGTGAATTCCCATAAAAAATGTCTGCACTACGTGCTTCAACCTCTTCATAACGTCGATTTTCAATCAATTTCGTGACCACATACAACTGCAAGTTACTCAACCCACCAAATTTAACAGAAACATCGAACATTATATCCATATCTGCATCATCTTTAATACGAAATGGAAAATACTCACCAATCCCGCTATCCAATGAATGGGGATATCTACAAATAACTTCCAACTCATATTGTGTCCGATCTACATCCATCAATCTATATAATTCATCAATCAATTGATTGTATCTCCATCTACAATGAGCTGTAATCGCACATTTTGGCCCTTTATGAAAATGAGGACCATCAAATGGATGTTCATCATCACCTCCCCAATAGCACATGTAAATGAGTGAAATCCCTTTCATCTATAGCCCTACATTTACAAATCAGAGTGTTAAAAATCTTGAAAACCCTAATTTCAACATCTATACCTACAATACACTAAATAAAAAAATAAAAAAATAAAAACAAATTTATATAACAAATCAAATCACAAGAGTATATATTGAAATCAATGAAATGTTGTTGTTTTACCTTAAAGTCTTCACCAACAATAGAGTTGAAAGATGTAAAAATTGGGTTTTTTTGGGAACCTATTTTGGGGTGTTAGAGTATTCTTTCAATCTGAAGACAATCTGGCACCTTATCTGAAATTTCGCTTAAATTCGCCACTGTTAAAAGCGAGTTCAGTAAAAAAAAAATCGCGTAAACTCGCCAATGGTAATAGCGAGTTCAGTCAAACTTGGTCAAACTCGCTATTATCAGTAGCGAGTTCAATGAAAATTAAAATAATTTTCGGCAATTTCTGAAAAAAAAATGGCAAAATAATTGAAAAAAAAAAAATTAAACTCGCTATCACTTGTAGCGAGTTTCACCGAAAAAAAATTAAATTCGCTATCAGTAGTAGCGAGTTTCAAAAAAATGGACATTTTGGCAAATAGTTTGGGAGGGTTGGTATTCTGGAAATTCTTATTTTAAAAGGGAATTATTTGAGAAAAAAATCAAGTCAAGCTCCACTACTAAAGTATTTTTGGCAACTCAGCTAAGTCTATATTTGCTCCATCCTATAACTATGCACACTTTATTAATGGGAGACTTGGAGTCAAGCTCCACTACTAAAGTATTTTTGTCAACTCAGCTAAGTCTATACTTGCTCCATCCTATAACTATGCACACAAAATGGGTAACTATGCACATAAAATGGGTTGTCCACCGAAATTAAAGGAAAAATAGTAGGTGGCGGTTGTTGTGAGTGTAAAAAGTAAAGTAGGCGAGAGAAAGTGGGGTATGAAATAATGAGTTGATTGGTGTTATGAGTATAAAGTAAAGTAGGAGAAGAATGAGTGGGAGGAATAGTAAAAATTCTTTAGCATTTTAGGAAAATGTGACTTATGAATAAGACGCTCAAAAAGAAATTTTGTGCACATAATTATAGGATGGAGGAGTATATCCGATTAGATGGGAGACTTGGAGTCAAACATCCACTACTAAAGTACTTTTGTGGACTCAAGTCAAGTCTATATCCATTTGTCTATGGCAAATAATGCTGTACTTATTCCGTTTCAAAATGGCAGTTCCTCTCTTTATTTATATTTGTCTAAAAAATAGTCATATCTTTTTAATTAGTTTTCTAAAATTATCGAACTTTCAAATTTAATCTTATGATGAATTTGATGAATAATACAATACATTTTTATTTCAAGAGCGAGTTTAGTAAAAATAATAATTGGACCCAAATGTAGTAATGAAAATGATAATATGTTGTTAACATTTGAATTGCCAAAAAAGACTATTATCATGGGACAGTGGGAGTATATAATTTCATTTTTTTGAAAATTAACTAAATGTTAATTAAAAATAATCATCTCACTTCATATAAATAATTTCAATAATTCAGAGCTTCCGCCTTGTCTTGGTAAGCTACCTAACCAACCTCTATGGTGAACTTCCATCTCCTCTTGCGAGTATAACCAGACTTCTCGGCTCAAGCTTCCTCTTAACGGGTCAAATCCCTTCATGGACTATGAACTTGACCCAACTAACTTACATCGACCTGTCTGATAATCAACTTCAAGGCTCACACCCCGAGCTCATTCTCAAAACTCACAAATCTTGAGTTTATCTCTCTTTATTCCAATAAACTTAGTGATATAGTTGAGTCAAAAACCTTTTTCAACCTACCAAAACTCGCTACACTCATTCGTGCACGTAACAATCTGTTGTTGTTGCTTATAACTCCTTCAAACAACAATATTACTAGCATTCAAAAGTTTTAAGTTTTTAGCCTAAGGTTCGTGCGAGCTAAAGGAGTTTCCGAGCTTCTTAATGTCCTAAGATGAGATAGAAATGTTATCACTTGAGCGAAATATGCTAGGAGGTCGAGTTCCAGAATGGTTGTGGCATAGAAACAATCAAACAACAGGTCATCTATTGGCTGGCTTGATGTTTATAGACCTGAGTCATAACATGCGGAGGGATCTGTCCCAACCCCAAACTCATTCTACTATTAGGTCTCCAACAATAAATTTACAGGAGAAACTCGGTTTTCCATATGTTCTGTAAGCTCCCTAGGTATAGTTGATTTGTCAAACAATGGGTTGAGTGGTAGAATTCTATCATGTCAAGGAAACTTCAGCATCTACTTGTCCATACTGAAACTCAGAGGCAACAACTTTCAAGGAACCATCCCACAAATATACTCGAAAGAAAGAAATTTGAGAATGACGGATTTAAGTGAAAATCGGTTGGAGGGAAGGATACCAAGATCCCAGGAAAATTGCAAAATTCTCCAAGCACTTAATCTTGGAGGTAATCAGATAAAGGATACATTTCCCTTTTAGTTTGGGCGATTTGCTGGACTTGCAAGTTCTCATATTGAGGTCAAACAAGTTTCATGGTGTTGTGGTAAGAGAAAAACAAATTCCTTTGATGAGTTCGGACGAGTTCCCCAAATTACGCCTCATCCATCTTTCTGACAATGGGTTTATAGGAAGTTTGCCACAAAAGTTCTTCCAAAAGTGGACCTTGATGAAAATCGCCAACGTAAGTTGGACAATGGCAGTTACGATTACACAATGAACATGAATTACAAAGGTTTAGAACATTTGGGATTTTGACCACCTAAACAAAATCTTTTTCCCCATCAGTGGGAGAGGAAAATCTAAATAAAAGGGATGGGGATCACTTTAACCAAGGAGATTGGGAAAGGATTAGGATAAGGATCACGCCGAACTCGTTAAGTGAGATAGGAATGAGGGACAACTGATTGAAATCCTCTCCGGTTTAAGTTCTGACAAATGGAAATTGAAAAATGCATAGACGATATATATAAGACATGTTATCATAATTCAATATAAAAAAGGCAACCTGGTGTTATAAGAGCTCCCACAATGTGTGGGGTCTAGGGAAGATCCAGGCCCACATTCGAATAATCTACTGCATTATTAGACGTATACATAATCATTAAACTAGACAATGAGTGTAGAAGTCACTTGAATGCAATGACCGTGACCTATTATACAAATGGCAAACACCATTACAACTTATATTGAATGTATGCACAAATGGCAATGGGATTTTCATCTCATCCCTCCTACATGCTGCGCCGCTGGTATAATATTTCAGCTAGCATATTATATTCCTAACTTAAATACATTTCTAGGATCTATACCGTATAGTGTCTATGATTGGGAGGATAGACTGTAAGAACGCCTCCCTCCTTTCCAACAAGTACTCAAAAGGAGTTCTTGTTCAATTCAAAGTTCATCTGACCAATCATTAAGGTCGGTATCATAGAACATGCCATCAATAATCTGATCAATAAGAGAATCAATGAAGGTGTTACACTGGACGGAAAAGATTCTACCTACTCTGTTTCGTGCACTGGAGAACCAAGCGAAAAGGGCAGCACAAGTTACAGCTCCCATACACAGTCCCGCAGCTTCAGCAACTCCTTGTAGATCCATCTTTCTGAATATCGAGTTTCCTGTCACAACTTCTGTCATGACCGTTCCTACAAACACAATCTGAACAAGGTATGTTAAGCCCTCAACAAAATAATTTCAAATGGATGCTAGAAAGCAATTTCTGATTGTAAAAGCTTTAGAACCTTGTAACTCATATATGAAAAATGCGACCCCCTTTATCCCGAAAAAGTATTCTCACTTGTCAAATTGTTTGATCTTTTAACAAAAGATTTAGGAAAAAATAATTATCCCAATGAAATTATAAAACTTGTTATTGATACATCATTTGAAATACTACCAATAACAATTTTTAAATTTAGATTAGTTTAACATCAATTATAGGTCATAGTTCAATCAAATTAATCACGGCAAAAGTTGAACTATGTATATAGCCCTAGTTCAGAGAAAAATAATTATCTCAAACTAATTTTATTGAATTGTCCATATTGTTATGCTCCCTCTGTCTTTAAATGAGTATCCATTTTCAGAATTTTTTTGTCTCAAATTGAGTCTCCACTCTGATCATAAATTTGTCCATTTTTTTTTTTCGAAATATTTTTCACGGGTGTCTTTATACTTGCAAAAACTAAATGTTTGTAAATAGGATTACAAGATTATATATGAATTTTGCCACTAATTGAATAAAAAGTTATGTCCTTTAACATGAAATTTAGACATTCATTTTTAGGACAGAGGTAAGAGGTAGTAGCGTTATCCTAGCATCACTCCAAAAATATGAAACTATAAATAGATAAATTTGAATTACCATGGCGAGACGACCGGAGACGATCTCGAAGTCCTGACTCTTCTTCGAGCTCTCAATATACTCGGACAAGGTCGCAAAAAACGGCGAAACTCCATCTCCGCTGTGATCACGGCCGTCCGCCGCCGCCCTCGACTTAATCACTCCAACTGGATCATCACCGTAGGACCTGAGAGTACACAGCCTAGGCTGCAGCACGATCTTGCCGTTATCAGAACTCGTCACCGGCGGCACGAAATCCGATACTCTGAGTTTCTGAACCGGGAGTGAGGGAACGGGTTCAACCTTTTGAACAACCGACGGTTTATTTGTGTTGAGTTTGCAAAGAATCAGACGAGAGGGCAAAGCCATGCGAGAAGAGAAAGTAGGAGAGAGAGAATCTGAGTAGGGGATGTAGGAATCTAAGCGTGTTGGTTTTATTGTAATTGGAGGGGAGAATTGGAAGGGGTTTGTTTGGTTGGGTGGTGGTGGGAAAGGG
This sequence comes from Campanula takesimana, assembly GCA_026119855.1. NCBI lineage: Eukaryota > Viridiplantae > Streptophyta > Magnoliopsida > Asterales > Campanulaceae > Campanula > Campanula takesimana. The sequence goes on from JAOWBW010000377.1 coordinate 901,900, forward strand.
TGTGGGTCAAAAATGGCTACGTGGTTGAAATAGTTGTCGATGGCGTTGTTTTCACCATGTGGATTGTGGAGTGAAGTAGTTGAATACCCAATTCAACTCCAATATGGGCATGGCGGCGACCGACTTGTTACTTACCCCATACCTTTTCCCTGTCCGGATTCGAGCGGTTTCTAACACAAGATTTGGGAACCCGTTTGTATCAAATAAAACAAGGATAATGATACACATAGGGAAAACTCAAAGGGAAAACTCATAGTGAAACACTTTAAACCGTTTGATGAGTTTTCATTAGTGGGGCTCACAAATATTTATTACAATCCAACGGATTACAGTGTTTCACTATGAATTTTCCCTTTGAGTTTTCACTATACATATCATTATCCATAAAACAATCTACTCTTTAGTTTAGTGTCTAAAAAATAACATTTAAATATTATTCAAATAATGCAACATTCAAAATAAAAAATGGATGACGTTATTATTAGTTAATGTTTTAATGACGGGATTGATACCCGTTAAATCTTTAAATGTTTTTATCCCCACATCCCTAACCCTCTTAACTGGTTTATAGCCCCAATTTATCTTCTTCCTCACCTCAACCATTCCCATCCCTCTCGTCTGCCTCATCCACACACACACACGTAACTTACCTTCCTCTCCAAATCTTCAACTTCAACCAAAACCACCCACATATTGTCACCCCTGTTCTTCTCCTCCCCCCCTGATTCATCCTCTCTTTACCTTCTTCTTATTCCGGCCATAACCACCGGAACCTTTGTTGGAATAGAGATCTTTTAGAAGAAAAGAAGAAAAGTGGAAAAAATAAAAAAATACGGTCGAACCATGGGAGGCACCCGGCCGAACCCATGGTGCTCGACCGAACCAAGTGCCACACTCGGCCGAACCCAAGGACTTTGGACAAGGGTGATTTCCGACATAAAGGAGGTTCGGGGGCGTCAAGGGGTAGGTTCGGCCGGACCCCCCCCCCCCCCCCCCCGGACGTGAAAATTGATATTTTTCGTGTCTTTTCGGGATTTCTTTTCTCTCTAGGTTTTGGACTTATTCTAGGTTGTGTATATAAGCAGGGTTCTGCCCCATAACTCATTGTAACTCCAAAATTACATATTATAGTGCAAGATCCTGGCTTGGTAGTGCCCCCAGACGTAGTAAAAAATATTGACGAACTGGGTAAACAATTCTTTGTGTCTCTTTACTGTTTTTGCTTCTTTTATCGTTCTTGATTATTGGGTTTGCGTGTTATATTCTTGCGATCTGTTTGGTTTGGAGGGTCTATACCACAACAACTGGCATCAGAGCTTTGGTTAGACGAGCCAAGGGTTTATTCAAGCAGTCAAGAATGGGCAAGTATAAACGAGCGGTAGAAAAGTTCGATGGTTCTGACTACTCGTTTTAGAGGATGCAAATAAATGATCTCTTGTATGGTAAGGATATCTATAAACCTCTATTGGGAGTCAAACCAGAAGGCAAAAAACAAGAATATCGGGATATCCTGGATAGGAAGACCCTAGGGGTAATCAGATCTACTTTGTCGAGTGGATCGCGAAAACCACCAAGAATGCTAAAACCATCAAGGAGCTACTTGATTATCTTACTGAGAGATTTAAAACACCATCTGCGGTGAACAATGTTGACTTGATACGCAAGATGGGGAATCTCAAGATGGAAGAGGGAGGATCATTAGCTAAACACATCGATGAGTATATGGATGTTATAGACTCATTGGTTGCGTTGGAGATTACTTTTGGTGATGAAGTTCATGCTTTGGTTTTGCTATCATCCTTACCAGGAAGTTGGAGCGGGACAGTGACTGCGTTAAGTGCTTCAGCGGGTAAGAACAAATGGAAGTTTGATGATGTCAAGGATCTACTTCTCAGGGAGGAAATCGTATGTAGAAGTTGGGGACACCGTCTACTTCGGGATCTGCTTTGGCTACGACTAGTAGGGGAAGGCCGGGTTCTAGCAACAAAGGGACAACGGAATCAAGGGAAAGCATAATCAGTGGTAAGGGTAAAATCCGTGGAGAACAAAGAAAGACCAAGGATCGCAAGAGGATCGGTTGAGTGCTATCATTGTAAGGAGTTAGGACACTACAAGGGGATTGTCCCAGGCGAGGGGATAAATCGGCGAATGTGGCAACTGAGGGTGAAGATGTACTGATTCTGAGTGTTAGTAGTGTGCGCTAGAATCATGGGTACTGGATTCAGGGGCATCATTCCACTCATGCGGGCATGCAGAGGAGATGGAAAATTATACTTCCGGTGATTTAGGAAATGTCTATCTGGCGGATGGCGAACCTTTGGATATCAAGGGGAAGGGGGATGTCAAAATAGGAACATCGAACGGGAAGGTCCTACATCTACACGGGGTCAGACATATTCTGGGTTTGAAAAACAACTTGTTATCAGTTGGGCAGCTGGATGAAGAAGGTTACACGGTAACTTTTAGCTGCAGGAACTGGGTTATTACCAAGGGTGATTCTGAGACCACTCGAGGTAATAAGGAGGGTACATTGTATTTGGAGAACAACACCAAGGATAGTATCGCGGTAGCGTCAGCTAAGGGTGATACGGATTTGTGGCACTGTCGATTGGGTCACATAAGTGAGAAGGGGATGCAGGTACTTTGCTCAAAGAGAAGACTACCGGGTTTGAAGACAGTCGACGTGGGGATTTGCGAAGACTGTGTATTCAGCAAACAAGCGAGGAGTAATTTCTCGAGGACAGTAGGACTTTGAGGGAAGAAAAGTTAGAATTGGCTCACACGGATTTGAGGGGACCGGCCCCAGTAACTTCTCTAGGCGGTGCGTCATATTACATGACCTTCATTGATGACTTTACAAGGAAGGTCTGGTTTTACTTCTTAAAGGGGAAAGATGAAGCTTTCGGTGTATTTAAAAAGTGGAAGGCCTTGGTAGAGACAAAGACGGGACTCAAGGTTAAATGCTTGAGGTCTGATAATGGTGGGGAGTATGAGCTCGGAGAGTTCAAGGAATACTGTTATGCAAATGAGATTCGCATGGATATTCCAAACTCGGGTGGGAGCAGAACGGTTCATGATGACAAGATCAGGGGGTCACTGAAGATGAACCACATACTTCATGACCGGATATTCCGCTGCGCAGATCTAACAAAGAGTGTAGATCGGCTAAGACTCTATGTTTCTCAAGTAATGAGAAGTTGAAGCTGTGTATAGCTTCAACGGGGCTTGAAGAATAGGGGAGGAGGACGGCACTACCATGATCGAGGTGAGCACTAGGAAGACACTAAGGATGAGTTGAAGACGGATACAGGGCTTGTATACGCGGTTGATCTCTAGGTGAGAGATTGTTGGAATATAGATCTTTTAGAAGAAAAGTGGAAAAAATCAAGAGGTGCGGCCGAACCATAGGAGGCACCCGGCCAAACCAATGGTACTCGGCCGAACCAAGTGCCACACTCGGCCGAACCTAAGGACTTTGGACAAGGGTGATTTCCGACGTAAAGGAGGTTCGGGGTCGTCAAGGGGTAGGTTCGGCCGAACCCCCTCACCCCCCTGGACGGGAAAATTGATATTTTTCGGGTCTTTTCGGGATTTCTTTTCTCTCTAGGTTTTGAACTTATTCTAGGTTGTGTATATGTAACACCCCGAGATTTCTAATTCCATAAATAACAAAATAGTACAATTTACATCTCTGAAATACTATACAAAGCTTAATTATAATCTCAAATGCTCTATAAACTGCACCGAATCAAATATCCCGTCTCGAACCTCGGTCAACTACAAAAGTCAACTAGAGGGAGGTGAGCTGGGGACTTAGTAAGAAAAGGGATATACAGTATCACAAAGGTCAATAGAACACAATATCAAATAACTATATCCATAAAATTACAAATATGGACATCCCATTAAGAATCTCATTTCATAAACCAAACAAACAAATCATACTTCACAACCTGCGCAATAATTATATTCGGGCCTAGTGGCTTAACCAAATTAACCGTTCCATCGAAATCTTGGGCAGTGTCGGATTCATGAGGTGGCTCCCACCGCCTTTTGCGATGAAACACTTTGTTCTGCACAGCACTTTGTTCTACACTTTTTATCGGACAATGTCGGATTTAATAGGTGACTCGTATGGATTCAAGAGGTAGCTCCCACCGTTTCTTGCGATGTAGCACTTTGTTCCGCACAACACTTTGTTCCACACTTTTTACCGGACAATATCGGATTCAAGAAGTGACTCGTACGGATTCAAGAGGTAGCTCCCACCGCTTCTTGCGATGTAGTACTTTGTTCCGCACAACACTTTGTTCCACACTTTTTACCGGACAATATCGGATTCAAGAGGTGACTCGTACGGATTCAAGAGGTAGCTCCCACCGCTTCTTGCGATGTAGTACTTTGTTCCGCACATCACTTTGTTCCACACTTTTTACCGGACAATATCGGATTCAAGAGGTGACTCGTACGGATTCAAGAGGCAGCTCCCACCGCTTCTTGCGATGTAGTACTTTGTTCCGCACATCACTTTCTTCCACAATTTTTACCGAGAACCGACACAGACACAAAACCAATAACCGAGTTCATTGCGAACGTTACATAATTACCTACATCGCAACTGTTTCATATAACAAAACTCATGTTTGAGAACCACTAACACATAAAACATGTTTTTCAAATAACAATAACAATAACCAAGCAATTTCAATTCTAAAACAATTATCAAATGAAACCGAACAAACGATATACGTATCAGTAGAATTATTTACGGACCAAATCCAACATCAACGCAGTAATCAAGTGGGACCAAACCAACCATATACGTATCAGTAAAATTGAGTACTAAAATAAAATAGGTATAAAATAAGATAATAACTGACACAAAATCGATAATGCGTTGTCTCTCTTACCTTCAATATTGCTAAAAAGGATCACCAAATTATTCGTCGAATTTGAACAGCAAAGGAACAATATTTTCTTGAGTTCTATCGGCTCTTCCCTCCCCTACCCAATAAAATGATCCTGATGGTTTATATTTGAGGAGTAACTTGAGATGAGTCATCTTACAAAATTCTATAATGACCCACCTCCTGCTAAATCATATTTTGCCTAGCAAAAATAGGACGAGCCTATTTACCCACACCTCATGCTTAATTTACTTGGTGTCAATTTCTTTCATGCACAAAATGGTCCGACATTCCTAACTATCTCGAAAATTCTGCCTAGTCCGTCTCTTGATTTTCTATTTTCATTATTTTCTAAATCACTAATATTCTAATTCATCTTTTGACTAATTTGACCATTTTAATTTGCAAGCTTAAATTTCAGGATGTTACAGTATATAAGCAAGGTTCTGCCCCATAACTCATTATAACTCCAAATTTACATATTATAGTGCAAGATCCTGGCTTGGTAGTGTCCCCAGACGTAGTAAAAAATATTGACGAACTAGGTAAACAATTCTTTTTGTCTCTTTACTGTTTTTGCTTCTTTTATCGTTCTTGCTTGTTGGGTTTGCGTGTTATATTCTTGCGATCTATTTGGTTTAGAGGGTCTATACCACAACAACCTTCACATTCGCCTCATGCACTGTCGCAAATTTCCATCTCCATCTCCATCTTAGAGGAGTTATGGTGTGATTTGGTTGCAAATTTCCATATCATTTTCGATGTTTTTATGTTCTGGGTTTGTACATAGGTCAATTTTTCCGATCTGCGATTCATGCTTTATTTTGTTTCAATTTTTTGCTGATGCTACTTCGATGAAAACCCTCAACCATCAAGAGGAGCAATATGAATTTGAAGGGGTCAAGTGCTACCACTTTATATAGGTTTGAGATAATTTGAAAAGAGAACCTAATTTAATAAAATAGATTTTGAAATCCAGATTTTGATTTGGTGAAAAACCCAAATTTTGATTTGGGATAGGGTGAAAAATCATAATCTCATTGTCGTTGATGCTACTTTGATGTTCTTGATGTAATGTCCTCATTATGTTTTTGTTGATTTCGGATATAGTGGTTATAATGGTGGTGGTTAAGCATGGGTAGATGTCGGATTTTAGAGGAGTGGGTTCGAGGGCTAAGTTACGAGTAGAGGAGGTGTTAGGCACTCCACTCGCCCTTTCGGTTTCTAGCATACTTCCGCCTGTTGGAATAAAATATTCGACCAGTTCAGATTAAACAGATTTAATCAATTAAAGGGGCAATCATGAATTCAATAGCAATACAGATTATAGCCAAAAGCATAACAGAAATAGAAACAGAACGCGTACCAGGAAAACGGCAAACAGGAAAACAAAAGGGAGTCAGAATACTTATCAGATCGAGTCGCCTGTATGAAGACTCTCCTAAGAGAATTTATTGCCCCCTTACTGGTGCGACAAAGAGTTACGGCAAAATCCTCCGAGGATAAAACGATCTCAGCAAACGTACCAAGAAATCTCGCACGAACAGGTACAGATGCACTTGCGCCTGCTGTCCCACTTCACCTGAATCGTCCGCTCAGATCAATCACAGAAACAGTGTATGGAGAAGACAGATTTCGGGTTGCAAAAATCAGAAGGTATTTTTGCGTTGGTAAATCTGAAACCGGGGCTGTTATTTTATACACGTATGAAGTCGGTTTAGGGTTTTGAGAATGACTCTAAAACCTACCCGAATTACAATAGCTTATTCTTGAAGGAAAAGCAACTGCATAGTTAGAGTCCAGTTAGGAAACTGACGAGACTAACTGTTTCCGTTAACAAAAAGGAAACTTCAAATGAATTTTGACTAAAAAGATACGCCCACGAACCGAACCATTCGCCCAAACGCCCTTAGCCCGTCCCCGAGCCCGGCCGAGCGAGCGCGCGTGTGGGGAAAGGTTCAAGCCCACCTCACATGTAACTTGAACATGAGACTATGAAGTGCCTTGTAATTTATGGCACTCCAACTTCCCATTCCTATTCCATGTGGGTTGGGACAAAAAGCCTTTTATATTCCCAAACAAAGGGGAGGTTTGGCTTTCCTATCCCATGTGGGATACCAACCAACCCATTTCATCTTTGAGAATTAAAGCACTTAAATGCCTATCTTTGAAGTCTTAGAACCATGGATTAACTCCATAATTTGGCTTTCACCAAAACACATAATTTCCTCATACTACATCATACAATGTATATCAACATTGACCATGATCAAACTCAAAGGGACCCACAAATGGGACCCACCCAAAGTTGACCAAATGTCAAATTTCCAACACCGCCTACGCTTCATTTTAATGCCTTGTTGAAAAGAATGGTTTTTATGCGTTAACCAGAAAATATATATTTATATACAAGGCTGTCTCCTAGTCTAGGTACGTTCATTTTGATCACGATCGGAAATCGGTTTGGGTGGATTTCCCGATCGGTTTTCGAAAATTATTTTGAATATATCAAGAAAAGAAAAACATTCAAAGGGAAGGGGGTTAAATACATTTGGAGATTTATACACATTATATAAGGGAGGGAGACAAATCCCTTAAATGAATAAATGTCCACGACACGGGTTCGGTCATTGAATTTGACGCCATTCTCCATCCCCGGGCTAATATATCTATCCTAAATTTATCCAAATCCAAAAATAAAAATTGGGATTTACTCCCAGAATGTTAAATATCATTGGTGAATTTTTGTAGAATTTTTGGATTAGTTTTTTATACTCAAATGATAACAAGAATGATAATCACAAAGAGCATTCAGCACAGGAAAAACCATGACTTTCACACATTCAGCACCAATTTACATCATAACCCATTAATCTGACGAAACACAAAGAATGAAAGTTGAAGACCACATTCGAAACATGAAGTAACCAAAATTTTAGGTTCATAATATGAGTTTATGTGGCTCAAAAGGTCTCTGATATTTTGATGTCAGAGACTGGGAATGCAGATTCTGGAAATCAAAACTTGAAACTAAGGTGCAAAAGAGCAGTTTTCGCAGTCACAAAAAATATTTAATAAATATGAGTTTTATCTTTGGTCTGTTAGGAACAATTATTTTGTTTTGACTTTTGTCCAAAAATCTCGTTTTGATAGATTTTCAAGTGCAACAACACAGCAAGGTACAGAGAAGAACAAGCAGGACAGCACATCTGGGACTCAAAGATATGCATGAAAACCTGAGATAAATATGAAATATGGATGTAAAACTTGACTAGAATGAACTTCAACACATAAGGAACATATTTCATTTTTTGAACCAAGCCCAGAAGTCAATTTAAGATGGAGTTTCAAGCATATGAAAATCCTTCATTTGAGCATATTACATAGACTGTTTACTTAGAGCACAAAAATGATCCTCAAAACATGACTTGAACCCAAAACTAGTCCTTGAAACTCTGGGAACTCATACTTTAGCATGTTAAGAACATTATCAAAGATCTATTTTGCATCAAATATCAACCTAAGTGTGAATATACATGAAAATGAGAAAAGAGGGCAGATTCATAGCTTTTGAGAGCAAGAAGGAGATTTATGCATGAATAACTTAAAACTTGGCCAAGAAATGAACACATGATTATCATAAACCCATGTAAACATGATAAACTTCAGATCTTAACATTCATAACATTATTTACATAGTTTCTTTGAGAAATATGGGAGTCTAGCCAACTAGTGGCTAGATCCTTATACAACATCCAAATCACTTACATCTTTGAAGATTTAAGAGTTACAAAGGGGAGATTACCTAGTTAATAGGGGGAGGGTGTGCTTCCTTTGTCTTGCCAAGGGAAGACTTCTTTTTTGTTTGGTTTGAAGGTTGGAGATGCTTGAAGATTGCTTGAGTTTTGATTGAGTTTTGGGTTTGAGAGTAGGTTTGATTGAGTTATTTGAGGTGTTTGAGTGTTGTAAGAGTGGTGTTTGGATGGTGGTTGAGTGGTGGAGTTAAGAACTTGAGAGAATTGAGAGAAAACTTGGAAGGGAAGTGTGGCGAAAAACAGTGGCGGACCTTGGATTTTTTGTAAACGGGGACAAAAATTGTATAAGGGGGCAAAAAAAAAAACAATAGTGTACTTTTTACTTCACATTTAGGGGGCAAAGTATACTAAATTCACTAATACCCCCAATCTTTTAAAAAATTGCACTTGTAAAAAAAGAAAAAAAAAATCAAACGGGGGCCGCGGCCCCCAAATAGCACCATGCAGGTCCACCCCTGGCGAAAAATCAAGAGTGTTCAAATTGTCCCAGCTTAGGCCATCTTTTAGGAAGAGCTAGGAGGGAGGAGAGAGGTGGTTTTTGGAGCAAAATGCCCCTCCTATAGGGGTATAGGAAGGGGGAGCCGAGTTTGGGGTCATAGGGCTGATGGGGTTGATGGGGAACTTGATGGAAATGGTAATGGCAAAGCGCACGGCCGTGCACTAGGCCAAAAGTCAATCTTCATTTTTCTTCCTAGGCCACTCATGATATGACATGTGGCTTGTCTAGGATGGCTTTGACGTGCTCTTGAGTGATTTTCCTCCGGATCCGGCTTACTATTCCGTTATGCGCGCACCAGTGTCCTGGTTGTCAGCGGGACCAACATGAAAGTTGATCGGCGTATTTTTCTAGTTCCGCCGGTATATCTGCAATTTATCAAAGAGAAAGGAATATCATAATATGATTTTTAAAATGCATTAGATGTTCGGTAAAAGGCTTTTTAGAGCTGCGGGACCCGCTCCAGGGTCCGCGCGTGCGATTTTTGAGGATATGCCCATTTACTCGGTTTTGAGTCCTGATCATGAATTCAGACTCGGGTTTTGCATCCGATTCACCGATAAAGTGTACGGTAGTCCGAACGGCCAAATCTGGAGTTTTATGTCGATTATTGGGGTTTAGACCGGTTAATTATAGTTTAATAGGAGTGCGAGATCGGAGTGTCTACATGGACATATACTCTGAGACGGAGGGAGTATAATTTATGCTACTAATATGAATAGACTTTTGACAATAATTTTAGTTTAATCTAGATATGATCTAAAAAATTATTTTTTGGGTTATTTTTCTTCGTTGGTTAACATTTGTATATAATTCTCAGTTATTTTTCAGTTATGATTGAGTTATTGTGTGCAAATACTCAGTTTTTTATTTTATTGACATGTGTGTATAAGTTCGTAGTTATTTTTTAATTATGGTTGACATTTGTATATAGGTTCTCAGTTATTGTTAATTATTTGTATCTACTATATTTGTGTTCTCAGTTATTTGTCTTCTTTGATTCACATTTGTGCATAAGTTTTCAGTTATAATTGAGTTATTATGTGTAAGTTCTCAGTTATTATTCTATAAAGATAGTTTTGGCATTTTGAAAAGTCATAAACGGGCTGAGGGACCCTACGATTAAATTATTAGTTGTGTATGATTAGTTGGTAGTTTTCGTTATTACACGTATTATAAAGTAGCAAGACTTAGGACGAGAGATTAGGTGGTAATTATCTCTTTAATTTTTAGAGATTTTTTACCTATAAGTCCCTAAGAGATAAGATACACATATTTGTTAATAAAAACACACATTTTTTAATCTAACCAATAAATTCATATCTTTAAAATTAAAATACCTAAAAATCATTCATTATTTTAAAATAACAAAACTGCACTCCACTTAAATAAAATAATTCATACCCCTCATCTTTGACCACAACCACCTCCCAACCCCGCCCACCAACTCCAGCCCACCACCGCCGCGCCGCCGAACCACTATTGTCGTTGTGCATGACCACCGCCCTGCCCCGGACCACCGCCACCGCTTACCGCCTGAAGCCTTACCACCAACGCCACCAGCCAGCCACCTATCGCCGCTGCACACCACCACCGGACATCGGACCTGCGCCCAATGCCGTCGGAATTCCACCACCGGTATCCACCACCGTCCTCCTTACCCTCAGCCACCATCGCTGACGCCGGACAACCACCGATGTACATCTACCGTTGACAACCAACCTCTGGCCGGTGCCACCCTTCCCCATCTCCATCTTTAACAAATACAAATATGATGAATCAAAAATTAATAGTCTCCAATGAGGTTTGAACCCAAGGCTTGTTGGTCCTTAATGGTATACTCCACCACTATGCCAGCAACATTCTTGTTTTTTTATGATATGTTACAAATATAAGACAACAACAGCATATGTTGTTGGGTTTCGTGCAATCATACGCAGCGGAAGACATCACATGAAAAACCCAAAAGCCTAGATCTGTTATGTTCAATAATTCATAATATGAAGATGAAAGAAACTAACCTTTGTAGATCGAAATACGAAACCTTGGATTTAGATGCTAGGAAGAACACCCTCTACCGGTGATCCACACTTCGAACGGATTCAAGAACTCTTCTTGACTTGACTGCTAGGTCCTTCGGATTGAAAAACTTGATGAAGAGCGATTCTTCAATTGCTCCTTATGATTATTATGGTTTGATAATTAGGAATAATCAAACCCAATAATCCTATTATAATATGTGTATTCTCTTTCTCCAAGAAAGTGTTTATGATTTCATAAATCAATGTTATGGGAACAATTCCCGGTTGTACACATTATATACTCGAGGTCTCCAAGATCCTTTAGGTTTTAGGTCTTCTTGTCCAACAAGAAAAGACTTAAAATAATCTCCAATGCGGGGGGGGGGGGGGGGGGAGCCGTATGGCTCCTTAGGAGCCGTATGGACCCCTCTCAGTTTTTCTCGTTTTTCGCTCCTTTTAATTATCCGCTCTTTGTGTGTGACCCAATATGATTATACTAAGTTGGTGTTGGAAATTATGCCCTAGGCCCTTGAGAAAGGCCTTACGTTACATCATGTTCTCATTTGTTATGGAGATAACAAACCTGGATTATTATATGTTTTACATGTTTATTATAATAATCTCCGTCCCTAGTACTTATGAAGAACTAGTATAAGTTTAATTGATGATCATATGATGATCATGTGTATGTGATACAAATTAAACTTATGGGTACTTGTTGGAGAACAAGTACTGGACATGACCCACTTTTGAAATTTATGTGATGGTCAGATGTCATAATTAAATCTCATATAGTTATATCATTTATCCTTAGACATGAGATTATCATAGTCTTCCACATGATGAACATTATGTTTGACGTATTCAAATGCTACCCCTAACCGGGTGGTTATAAAGACTACAATTAGCATAATCGGATTCACATAGGGAAGAATGATAAGTCAAGATGGGATTTGTCCCTCTCTCAAAGAGAGATATCTGCTTGGCCTCTCGAGGAGTGAGATTGATGAGAGTGTATGGCCATACCCAAATGAATTGAAGTGTTCAATGTCATTTGCTCATATCAATCTACTTGGGATCGAGAAAGCATTGGACAACATAAGTTGACGTGGACCATGACTTATGTCCAATATGATATCGCGTGACAAAAGGATTGTGATATGTTCTATGAGGATAACGAACGTCGTTAAGTTATATTAATTGGGTAGTCATAATGGCTTGCTAGAGTCCGCTCATGACTTATGGGTTTGACCTTGGTCAGACTCATTACCAACTTAATATAATCCTATGGGGTCACACACAAAAGGACGAATCAAGAAAAGGCAAAAGGTGAATTCCTGGCGGGCACGACCGTGCCGGTTATAGAGCACGACCGTGCTGATTTGCACGGCCGCGCGAGTTAACTGACTCGACCGTGCCAATATTGAACTGCGGCAAGTCACTCGACACAATTGGCACGACCGTGCTAAAGCTCCTGGGGCCATAATTGTGCAGTTTAATTGGTGACGGGATTTAGGCCTTCTAAGTCATTAAGGGTTAATGACTAAGGACTATAAATACATCTTTTCATCAGCCATTAAACTAATGCAACCTAGTATGTTTGAGAAACATAATTCTTGATCCAAGATTGTGAATCAAAGATCAAGAACACCAAAATTCATATAAGCCTTTGAAGATTAGAAAAGTGTTTTCTAATGGGTCTAGCAATCCAGATCTAGAATGGTTCTAGATATTCGTTCGCGTGTGGATACACATAGAGGATGCTTGCTTTAGCATCTCAAGTTCGTGTTCCTGTGATCATGATCCGATGAACTTGAAGAACGAGGGGATCAAATCTAAAGCTTGAAAACTTGAAGATTCAAAAAATTTAAACGCTCTACAATGGTTAGTATTCTAAATTCATCTTGCTATTAATTTAATCATCATGAATGGATCTTGGGGCTTAGGGTTTTGTTGATATAATATAGCTTTCTTCCTCTGCGCATGTTGCCTCAAAACCCAACAATGGTATCAGAGCCCCGTTCATGTATGGTTATTTTAATATAATCATGTTAAATATATGATTTGATTATATGATCTAGCATGATGTGAATTTAGAATAAGGGATTTATGTGAATTGTTTGGTGAAACAATTATATATGATATAGTATGATTATGAACAAGGTTTTGAAGTTTCTTGATTAATATGATTAATCTATTTATCGGATCATCAATTCTTTTAATTGGATTATTGAATTGATGATTCTTGATCTTGAAGAATAAATTGTTTGTTCTTAGGGTTTGATGTTTATGATATTTGATTATCATAAATAGTTGAACTCTTAAAGGATCAAGATTTGATAAATTGCGATCTTGCGGTTAGTGTGCAATACACGTTTTGTGCAGAATTTCCATCCAGAATTTTCGTGCAGATTACGTGCAGCGCACGTGCTGTCCAGAATTTTCGTGCAGTTTGCGTGCAATGCACGAATTCGTGCAAATTTTTCGTGCAGTGCAGATTTCTGAATTCGTGATTTTTCAGACTTGGAGATGCATTGTAGAATACGTATTGTTCATATAATTGGATTCTATGAAATAATGAATTCTTAATAGAGTTGGACTCTATGAAAGAAATCATTATTCAATATGTATTACACCTAGAGTGGTACTCTATGAAAATCTAAAATTCAAAATTATATTCACATAGTATCCATTCATTAATTAATTAGATTAATTATACCTTTGTTATGCGTGTTGCTATATGAAAGAACCTTCTTGAAAATTTTAAGTCATGTGCCAACCCATGATGGACACTTGTGAGTACACTGGGTATTTTTATGTGGGCTCTGCCAAAGCGAGGTGCATTAATTATATCAGTGTATGAGCAATATGAGTGAATGAGAGTTTCCTATGCGTCCATCATGGTTTGACTTGATTAGGCTATCAAAAGACAAAGTTTTGGGCCTAAAGCACAAGATGAGATTAAAACATGTTTGACATAAGATGTCTAATTAAAATCTCATAAAATAACTAAGAGTCACATATGATGTGATTGATAAGAGTTATCTACCTAATTAATTTAATTTTGAGCAGTATCGCCAAAGCGGACTTGAAATTAAATTAAAGTTGGATCTTAGCCCACATAAATTATATTATACAATTGTTGTATAAGAAGGTTTTATAATTTAGTGGGAGTATTTATGAAATACAAATAATTTATCTCTTAAATTATTGGTATGAAATATAGGCGTATATTTATTTGCATATTTGTGTAGAATATTATTTATACTTTAATTATGTTTGTTACTGCGATCTATTCTTTAAAAGAACAAGTTAAAAGAGAATGAAATTAATTTCTTTGATTGGATCATGAGCTTAAGAATTGTTCTGAAGCAAGAACGGAAATTATACATTCTTAATAATCCTAAGCAACCTAAATAGCAATATTAATTTGATTAATATGTTCTGAAGGATCATCAAAATTTAATTTGATTAACTTGTTGATGATCTTAGATTCATGAATAAATTGTTTATTCTTGGTTTTGATGATCATAATGATTGGATCACTATGAACACCAAATCCTAATTGAATCAAGGAAAGCAATTTTAAGGTAAATTTTGGAAATTTAAAATCTACAGCTTTTATGATAAATATTTTGATTTGAATTTAATTGTCAGATGGCTGGTTTTAGAAACCGTGTTTCCTAAAATTAAATGTCAGTTTCAAAATTAATCTGGAATTGAATCTAGTTTCAGATGGCTGGTTTTCGAAACCGTGTTTCCTGAAAAGTGATGTCAATTCAGAATTCAGAAAATTGGAATCAGAATCCTGAATTGTTCTAGATTGCTGAAATCAATTAAATTGATGAGACATGGAATTTAGAAACAAGACTACAGTTTCATACTGAAATGTGGATGTCTTTTGGCTTAGTTTCGGCCGTATGGACTGTTCTCTAAACTTCTGAATGATGTACGGAATTGTGGATGCCTTTTGGCTTAGTTTCGGCTGTACAGTTTGTGCTCTTAATATCTGAACTAAAGTGCGGAAAGATGATGATCTAAGTCGAAAATTTGATTTTTGACTTCATGAATTTCTAAAAAGGAAAGATGATTAAAAGATAAAGGTAAGACAAAGGTTGTCAAACCTAAAGGAAATAATTGTGGCTAAAGTTATAACTCTAAATAAGTACAATTTGGTGACGTGGCAATTGGATTGACCATTTAAAATTGTAATCAAAATTCTGGATGATCAAAAGAAAGAGAATGGTAGTGAGACTACCACTCCGAACATTTATGTTATAAGATTAATCTTTCAAATTTTAATTATTGAGTATTGGATACCGGATTTAATCCCATATTTGTAAAATGTGCAAGAATTAGTAAATTGAAAGACTACTTGAAATAAAGTTAATCTACGAATGGTAATGATGCAAGAGTTGCAACATTATTCGTGGAACACTTATGAAGTGACTTTATTTATTAAGTAGAAAGTATTATTTTGTTATAAGATTATGAAGGATATTTATTTCTTATTGAGAATAAGAAAGTGTTTTATTTATGATTCACTTTATCGTATTGTTGAATCATATAAATAAATCTAATATCCTAAATCTTGAAGAACAAAATAATAAATAAGATTATAACATAAATTATTAAATTCTTAAGGCATTATTGTTTTGATCAAATAAATGAGAAACGCATATCTAAAATTCCATGGGACGGAGTTTTAAAGTCATATGATTTTGAATCATGTGATATATGCAAATTTCATTTACTTGGACCAAGACATCTTTTACTAGGAGTAGTAAAAGGCTAATATCTTATTTGAGCTAATACATGTTGATGTATATGGTGCATTAAGTGGCAATACTAAAAGAGGATTTTGGTACTACTTGGCAAAACTATTCAAAGATCCTGATTCGATCATGATGATGAATAATTGAACCAAGCATTTAACAATCATTTTTAAGATTGTGAAATTGTTTCACGATTAACTCCACCAAGAACACCATTTTGAATGATGTGTCTAAATGGAAGAATTGAACCTTATTGGATATGGTTCATTAGATGATAAAAGTCAAATTGATCTTCTATTATTTATTTTGGGGTTATGCATTGGAAACCGCTATAATTACACTAATTTGAGTTCCATAAAAAAGGGTTCAAAGGTACCATATGTGATATGGAATGAAAGAAAACTCGGTTTGTCTTTCATATAGATTTAAAAAAGTGAGACTTTTGCGAACAGACTTGTTTGGAACAAGCTCACACTTAAATCTAATAAATGTATTTTCGTGGGATATCCTAAGGAAACTTGAGGATATTATTTTACTTATAAGAAACAAATTGTTTGTTGATTATGATGGTACTTTTCTAGATAAATTGTTTATCTCTAAAAAACCCAGTGGGAGTAAAATATACTCCCTCCGTTTCATGTGAATTGAGACCAAAAAAGGGGGTACAATAATTAAGAGAAAGTAGTGAATGTGTGGTGGAAAATAAAGAGAGAAAATGAGTGAGGTAAATAGTAGTGTTGGTTGTATAAAATGAGTGGTGGAAAATGAAGAGAGAGAATTAGTGGGGTTAAATGGGTGGGCTTGGGTGAATATAAAATATTAAAAAATTGCCATTTTGGGTAGTCTCACTTGAGGTGAAACGGACGAAAAGGGAAATAAGTCTCAATTCACATGAAACGGATGGAGTATCTCGAATGGTTCGAGACCTAGAAAATAACATTGAACCTTAGATGGAAGTTGAACAAAGATTCGCAAGGAGTTGTGAAAATTCGTTCAAGTTACACAAGTCACTTGCATATATGATAGGATACAATCTATAACAAGAAATACTGGATTTCTCGTAATAGAAAGTATTGAGGTAAAGTTCATTTAGAATGACATATTTACCACCTATCAAAATGCGAAGTCCGCTCCATATTTAGATTAATGGCTTGGAGTCGTAAAATCTAAAAGGCAATCCATGTAGTATAATCAAGTTTGAAACTTGATCATTCTAACCTAAGGTGTAAAAACCAAAGGATGGAATTGAGTTTTCTTGGAGAAAACATACATGGGTAGCAAGGAACATACAAATTAAGCAAGACTAAATGTGAAAAAGGTTGACTCATATTTTGACTATGATAAAACTTTCTCACTCGTAGTCATGCTTTAAGTTATTAGAATTCTCATTGTCATATCTTCATGTTTGGAATATGAAATTTGACAAATAGATATCAAGACAGCGTTTCTTAACGGGAACTCACTTAAGGATGTATTGGATACAACCTAAAGGTTTTGATAGCCTAGAAAATTCTAATAAAGTATGTTAGTTGTGGAAATCCATGGGATGGATTGAAGCAAGCTTCTTGGAGTTGAAACAATCATTTTGATGAAGTGTTCAAATCATTTGAAATTCATCAAAGTTGAGACTTGTGTTTGCTAAGAAATTAGTGGGAGCATAGTCTAATTCCTAGTCTTGTATATGTGGTTGACATATAATTCATTTTAAAAGAGTTTCTTAATGAAAGACTTAGGAAGAAGCCGCTTACATCCTTGGAATTAATATCTATTGATATAAATCTAGGAAGTTGATTGATTTGTGTCAAAGTACTTATAAAGACAAAGTACTGAATTGTTCAGTATGCAAGACTCTTGGAGAAGAAGTTGCAAAGTTGTCTAATGACAATGTTCTTGGCAAGACTTAGTCTTATTGGAAGACTAATGAGCAAGAATAAATGATTAGGATTCCATGTGCTTCGGCAATTGGATCTAACATGTATGTCATAACATGTACTTAGACGGGATAACTCATATACTTGGAGTATGATGAGAGCAAACTAATCATATCCTAGTGAAAGTCACTAGATAGTGATCAAGAATGTCCTTATGTACTTGAGAAGAACTAAGGATACATTCTTGATGGTTATTGACATGGGAAATGATCTAGTAAATGGTTACATAGATGCATGCTTCCACATCGACAAGGGTAATTTAAATCGCAGTATAAACATATGTTTAAAGTGAGTGCTATTAGTTGGAATAGTTCCAAGCAAATACACTATAAATTATTCTACGAATAAAATTGAGTATTTAGTTACAAGAGTTGTAAATAAGGGAGTTGTTTGAATATAGATATTATTAGTAAAACTAGAAATAGTTTCTAGTACTGCTAATACTATGGACCTCTATTGTGAAATAATTGTTATTGCACAAGCTAAGGTGCCAAAGGCTCATCTATGATCCAAACACACAATCAGACATTTCCATATCTACGAGAAATCGTTGACATGGGAGATGTCAAAATATGCAAAATACCTTATGATGATAACAAGGACAATCTTCCTACAAAAGATACTCCACTTGCTGTTATGATGGTCATAAGCTAAGCTCAATGGTATTGGATACGCATTGATTTGGCCTAGTTCAAGTGGGAGATTGTTGGAAATTATGCCCTAGGCCCTTGAGAAAGGCCTTACGTTATATCATGTTCTCATTTGTTATGGAGATAACAAACCTGGATTATTATATGTTTTGCATGTTTATTATAATAATCTCTGTCCCTAGTACTTATGAAGAACTAGTATAATTTTAATTGATGATCATATGATGATCATGTGTATGTGATACAAATTAAACTTATGGGTACTTGTTGGAGAACAAGTACTGGACATGACCCACCTATGAGATTTATGTGATGGTCAGATGTCATAATTAAATCTCATATAGTTATATCATGTATCCTTAGACCTGAGATTATCATAGTCTTCCACATGATGAACATTATGTTTGACATACTCAAACGCTACCCCTAACCGGGTGGTTATAAAGGCTACG
The DNA here is from genome assembly GCA_026119855.1 of Campanula takesimana. Taxonomy (NCBI): domain Eukaryota; kingdom Viridiplantae; phylum Streptophyta; class Magnoliopsida; order Asterales; family Campanulaceae; genus Campanula; species Campanula takesimana. Next base: position 920,947 of record JAOWBW010000377.1, read on the forward strand.
ATTGGCATAATCGGATTCATGTAGAGAAGAATGATAAGTCAAGATGGGATTTGTCCCTCTCTCAAAGAGAGATATCTGCTTGGCCTCTCGAGGAGTGAGATTGATGACAGTGTATGGCCATACCAAAATGAATTGAAGTGTTCAATGTCATTTGCTCATATAAATCTAGTCGGGATCAAGAAAGCATTGGACAACATAAGTTGACGTGGACTATGACTTATGTCCAATATGATATCGCGTGACAAAAGGATTGTGATATGTTCTATAAGGATAACGAAAGTCGTTAAGTTGTATTGATTGGGTAGTCATGATGGCTTGCTAGAGTCCGCTCATGACTTATGGGTTTGACCTTGGTAGGACTCATTACTAACTTAATATAATCCTATGGGGTCACACACAAAAAGACGAATCAAGAAAAGGAAAAAGGTGAATTCCTGGCGGGCACGGCCGTGCCGGTTATAGGGCACGACCGTGCTGATTTACACAGCCGCGCGAGTTAACTGACTCGACTGTGCCAATATTGAACTGCGGCAAGTCACTCAACACAATTGGCACGACCGTGCCTAATTGTGAGCACGACCGTGCCAAAGCTCATGGGGCCAGAATTGTGCAGTTTAATTGGTGACGGGATTTAGGTCTTCTAGGTCATTAAGGGTTAATGACTAGGGACTACAAATACATCTTTTCATCAGCCATTAAACTAATGCAACATAGTATGTTTGAGAAACATAATTCTTGATCCAAGATTGTGAATCAAAGATCAAGAACACCAAAATTCATATAAGGCTTTGAAGATTAGAAAAGTGTTTTCTAATAGGTCTAGCAATCAAGATCTAGAATGGTTCTAGATATTCGTTCGCGTGTGGATACATATAGAGGATGCTTTCTTTAGCATCTCAAGTTCGTGTTCCTGTGATCGTGATCCGATGAACTTGAAGAACGAAGGGATCAAATCTAAAGCTTGAAAAATTGAAGATTTGAAGATCCGAAAAATTTAAATGCTCTACAACGGTTAGTATTCTAAATTCATCTTGCTATTAACTTAATCATCATGAATGGGTCTTGGGGCTTAGGGCTTTGTTGATATAATATTGTTTTCTTCCGCTGCGCATGTTGCCTCAAAACCCAATAGTTGGCAACGAGTCCAAACCATTCAGACCTCGTAAGTCATAAGCGGACTCTAGCAAGCCATTATGACTACCCAATTAGTATAACTTTGAAATCCAAAGTTTCCTAAAATAGAACATAACACAATCTCTTTGTTACACGATGTCTATTGAACGTATGACATGGTCAATGGTCAACTTACTTCGTTCAATGCTTTCTCGATCCCGAATGTATTTATAATACAAATGACATTTATCCAATCAATTCATTTGAGCATGGCCATGCATTTCATCAATACCATTCATCGAGTGGCCAAAGCTTGACATCTCTCTTGATGAAGAACAAATCTCTTCTTGGCTTATTACATTTCCCTACATGATTCCGATTATGCCAATCATATCCTTTATAGATACCCGATTAAGGGTAACGTTTGAATATGTCAAATGTAATGTTCATCATGTGGAAGACTGTAATAACCTCAGGTCTAGAGATTCAAGTGATATAACTATATGAGACTTAATTATGACATTCGACCATGACATAAATCTCATAGGGTTCAGTCCAGTATTTTTTCTCCAACAAATACCCATAAGTTTAATTGTATCGCATACACATAATCATCATATGATTATCTATTAAACTTATACTAGTAATTAATCATAATTAATAGGGACAGATATTATTATAATGAACATGCAAAAGATATAATAATCAATCATTTAGTATCTTTATTAAAGTGTAAAGCAAATGATAACATTAATCGTTCAAACAACGTTCCTAGGGCATACACACCAACACATGTCTCTCTCTATTTTTTGTGGGTAATTGTATTCTTCCTAATAGAACATCTACGTACTCATAATAAAAGATTTTTTTTTTATCATTTGTCGAGAATGCATATGAGAGTATGTTCACTTTTTAACTTTAAACAACTACGAGATTGAGTTATCAATTGTTTCACACATGATGTCGCTTTACATTTATTAAGTAAATGTTTAGCTTGAAACATCAGAGAAGTTGATTTCGTAATTGTTTAAAAAGCATGTGATAACACACAACTGCCAAAATGAGTGTCAGTTGTGTAAATTGAGAGATGAATTTTTAGTTATAATACTCAACTCTTGTGTGAACAATTGATAAATTTAAGTACTCATTATTATACTCAACTCATTTATGAACAATTGATAAATTAAAGTTCTCGCCATTGTACTTTACTAATTTGTGAATAATTGAGAAATGCATGTCCCAGTTATAATATTCAAACCCATGTGTGAACAACTGTGAAATGCATGTCTCAGTTATTATACTCAACTCATGTGTGAACAACTGTGAAATGAATATCCTAGTTATAATACTCAAGCTCATGTGTGAACAACCATGAAATGCATGTCTCAATTATTATTTTCAACTCATATGTGAACAGTTGTGAAATGCATGTCTTAGTTATTATTTTCAACTCATGTGTGAACAACTGTGAAATACATGTATACTAAAAACTGAGAAATGCATGTATACTAACAATTGAGAAATGCATGTCCCAGTTATTATACTAACAACTGAGAATTGTATGTCCCAGTTTTTTACATGTGAAAACTAAAAAAAAAGTTCCTCATGCGCTAGTTTAATTCGTTTTAATGATACGATTAATACGGTGGTTTCAGATTGTATGTTTTTTTTAGTGTTTGTTATATTACCTTTTAATGTTGTTGAGTGAAGAAAAAAGAAAGGGAAATGAAGAAACTGCTAGAATGAAGTTGAAAGGAGGCTAGGGGCACTCATGTCCAAAACATATACTAAGACTTTTTAGTTAGTTTTGAAAATATTCATCCTTAACGGTTATTTCCCTTTGTCAAAAGATGACAAAAGATGTATCGGTAAAAACCTCTAATTTTTTACAACCAAATGGACTTCATTTTCATTTTCAACCACCGGCACATTTTCAGATTAAGCAATCATGAATTTATCATTATTATCTCAATGTTAAAATTTTTTTCTCCCCGAAAAGATCTCAATGTTTAAATTAACTTCTGGTTAAGAGCTTTTTTTTTTATTATTAAATGTACTCTTAACTAAGTCTAAATTTAAATATAGATTTCAAAAGTTATAAAAAGTACAATTTAAACATTGTTCACGAGCCCCAGTCCCAAATGTTAAAACTCGTTATACTTTATTTTGGATGAAATTTTTTATATCATTCACTTTGTTTTTTCAATTCTAATCTTTCTAAACCAGACTTCAGCCGATATCACTAAACTTGAGACTCTTTTATCTACAAAGAACCTAGCAATTAAATCTGACTGGTTCAATCACAAAATTTCTCAAAACCTTAGCCAATGACAAATCGATGTTTTGGGATCTCTACGTAAAACTCCATGTTTTTTTTTGTATTAATTGCAAGAGTCGCCTTTTTTTTTTAGAGAAATAAAGATTTTGAACTGCTACAATGAGAGTTAAGTCCACCCCTTCAATGGCAAAGGCCCTAACTAGAGCTCTGACTTCCTTGTCCTTTCTTTTCACATGCCTGAGCATTTTTTTATTTTTCATATTGAATATGAAGAATGGGGGCCTTCTCCCTGCGCAAATCAGGATTTAGCCCCAGCGACGGAGACATCGTAAATTGGTCCGCGGGTAAAAATCACATAACGTTTGTAAAATGTTTGGTACACAATATAAAACGTTCACTACTAAAATGTGGAAAAAAAATAACATTTTGTACAACGTGAAGCTAAGACGGGAGCTAGCACAATTGATTTTTTTTTTCTTTTCTCGTTGAGTAATAACGTTTTACATTGCGTAGAAAATATTTTATAAAAATTACGTCGTTTTTACATCATTGAATGTGTGGACTTAATTCCGTTGTAGCGGTTCCGAACCATTAAGTGAAGTGAGAAGAGGCTTAGGCATTTCAATTCGTCAATTTGACTCAAGGATTGTTTTTGTTGGGATAGAGATCATAGAAACAAAAGGAGAAAAGAAGAAAAGTGGGAAAAGTAGCATGATCCGGCCGGACCATGCAAGGGACCCGGTCGGACCTTGTGGATCCGGTCGGACATGATGACCAACCCGGGCGGACCATAGCTTGAGGAAAGATTGGTGATTTCCGACGTAATCCAGGTCTGTACTAGTCAAGGGGTAGGTCCGGGCGGACCCCCATGGAAGGAAAAAATTGATATTTTTCGGGATTCCTTTTGTGTCTAGGTTTAGGTCTTATTCTAGGATGACTATATAAGAAGGGTTCCGCCCCATAACTCATTGTAACTCCAAATTTATATATTATAGTGCAAGATCCTGGCTTGGTAGTGCCCTCAGACATAGTCAAAAATATTGACGAGCTGTGTAAACAATTCTTTGTGTCTCTTTACTGTTTTTGCTTCTTTTATCGTTCTTGCTTGTTGCGTTTGCGCAATATATTCTTGCGATCTGTTTGGTTTGTAGGGTCTATACCACAACAACTGGTATCAGAGCTTTGGTTAGACGAGCCAAGGTTTATTCAAGCAGTCAAGAATGGGCAAGGATAAACAAGTGGTAGAAAAGTTTGATGGCTCTGACTACGCGTATTGGAGGATGCAAATAGAGGATCTCTTTTATGGTAAGGATCTCTATAAGCCTCTATTAGGAGTCAAGCCGGAAAAGCGAAAAATAGGCAGATTGGGATATCCTGGATAGGAAGACCCTAGGGGTGATTAGATCTATTTTATCGAAGTGGATCGCGAAAACCACAAAGAAAGCTAAGACCACAAAGGAGCTACTTGATTATCTTACTGAGAGATTTGAAACACCATCTGCAGTTAACAAGGTTGATTTGATTCGCAAGATGGGGAATCTCAAGATGCAAGAGGGAGGATTATGAGCTAAACACATCGATGAGTATATAGATGTTATAGACTCATTGGCTGCGTTGGAGATTACTTTCGGTGATGAAGTTCATTCTTTGGTTTTGCTAGCATCCTTACCAGCGAGTTGGAGCGGGACAGTTACAGCGTTAAGTGCTTCAGCAGGTAAGAATAAATTAAAGTTTGATGATTTCAAGGATCTACTTCTGAGCGAGGAAAATCGTTTGAAGAAGTTGGGGACACCGTCTACTTCGGGATCGGCTTTGGCTATGACTAGTAGGGGAAGGCCGAGTTCTAGCAACAAAGGGAGAACGGAATCAAGGGAAAGCGTAATCAGTGGTAAGGGTAAGCCTGTAGAGAACAAAGAAAGACCAAGGGTCGCAAGAGGATCGGTTGAGTGCTATCATTGTAAGGAGTTAGGACACTACAAGTGGGATTGTCCCAGGCGAGGGGATAAATCGGCGAATGTGGTAACTGAGGGTGAAGATTTACTTATTCTGAGTGTTAGTAGTGTTCTAGAATCATAGGTGCTGGATTCGGGGGCATCATTCCACTCATGCGGGTATGCAGATGAGATGGAAAATTACATTTCCGGTGATTTCGGAAAGGTCTATCTGGAGGATTGTGAGCCTTTGGAAATCAAGGGGAAGGGGGATGCCAGAATAGGAGCATCGTACGGGAAGGTCTTAGATCTACACGGGGTCAGACATATTTCGGGTTTGAAAAAGAACCTGTTATCAGTTGGGCAGCTGGATGAAGAAGGTTACACGGTAACTTTTAGCAGCAGGAACTGGGTTATTACCAAGGGAGATTCTGAGATCGCTCGAGGTAAAAAGGAGGGTACATTGTATTTGGTGAATAACACCAAGGATAGTATCGCAGTGGCGTCAACTAAGGGTGATACGGATTTGTGGCACTGTCGATTGGGTCACATGAGTGAGAAGGGGATGCAGGTACTTTGCTCAAAGGGAAGACTACCGAGTTTGAAGACAGTCGATGTGGCGATTTGCGAAGACTGTGTGTTTGGCAAACAGGCGAGGAGTAATTTCTCGAGGACTGGTAGGGCTTTGAGGGAAGCAAAGTTAGAATTGGTTCACACGGATTTGTCGGTACCGGCCCCGGTAACTTCTCTAGGTGGTGCGTCATATTACATGTCCTTCATTGATGACTCTACAAGGAAGGTCGGGGTTTACTTCTTAAAAGGGAAAGATGAAGCTTTCGGGGTCTTTAAGAAGTGGAAGGCCTTGGTAGAGACACAGACGGGACTCAAGGTCAAAAGCTTGAGGTCTGATAAAGGTGGGGAGTATGAGCTCGGGGAGTTCAAGGAATACTGTGATGCAAATGAGATTCGCATGGATATTTCAAACTCGGGTGGGAGCAGGACGGTTTATAATGACCAAGATCAAGGGGTCACTGAAGATGAACTACATACTCCAGGACCGGATATTCCGCTACGCAGATCTAACAGAGGGTGTAGATCGGCTAAGGCTCTATGTTTCTCAAGCAAGGAGAAGTTGAAGCTATGTATAGCTTCAACAGGGCTTGGAGAATAGGGGAGGAGGTCGGCCCTACCATGATCGAGGTTAGCACTAGGAAGACACTAAGGATGAGTCGAAGACGGATACGGGGCTTATATATGCAGTTGATCTCTAAGTGGGAGATTGTTGGGATAGAGATCACAGAAACAAAAGTAGAAAAGAAGAAAAGTGGGAAAAGCAGGATGATCCGGCCGAACCATGCAAGGGACCCGGTCGGACCTTGTGGATCCGGTCGGACATGATGACCAACCCGGGTGGACCATAGCTTGGGGAAAGATTGATGATTTCCGACGTAATCCAGGTACGGGCGTGTCAAGAGGTAGGTCCGGGCGGACCCCTCCTGGACGGGAAAAATTGATATTTTTTGGGTATTTTCGGGATTCCTTTTGTGTCTAGGTTTAGGTCTTATTCTAGGATGGGTATATAAGCAGAGTTCCGCCTCATAACTCATTGTAACTCCAAATTTACATATTATAGTGCAAGATCCTGGCTTGGTAGTGCCCCCAGACGTAGTAAAAAATATTGACGAACTGGGTAAACAATTCTTTTTGTCTCTTTACTGTTTTTGCTTCTTTTATCGTTCTTGCTTGTTGGGTTTGCGCATTATATTCTTGCGATCTGTTTGGTTTGAAGGGTCTATACCACAACAGTTTTCATATGGAAGGCCACGTCACCGCCCTACAACGCTCTTGTCTTACCATTATCAAATCTTTCACCTTCATTTCTTAATTCTAAGAGCATCACAAATCACAATATAAAACGCTTTTTGTAAAGATTTTTTATAATTTTAATATATCAAATTATTTTTAAGCTATAATAATGAGTTTCTTAAAAAGTTTTACAATGGTAGAGTTGTTTGTTTATTTAGGGAGTTTGGTGAGTATTAATGTACATTACACAAAAGAACTCTTTCTACAAAAAGCAATTCTTTAACAAAGAGTTCTTTAAAAACATCCACAGTGGCAAACAGTTTTAAAAATGCATTTCATAAAAATAAAGAACTCTAAAAAAGCTCCTATTGTGGATTCTCTAAAGTAGTACTCTCACTCAATTGGTGTTTCCATTTTTTTATTGTTTGTTTGAATAAATATTAATCAATAATTATAAGTTAATTTAATTATCTTAATAAAAATATAGACATATGATCCGTTCATCATTATAAATATTATCGGTAATAATTTTTAAAATTTTATTAAGATAATTAAATTTACCTGTAATTATTGCTCAAAATTCATTAAAAAAGGCAGAGTGTAAGCTATGTACCCATATTTTGAGGCGTAGTTTAAAAAGTTAATTAAATTTCAATAATATATTTGATAACTGGACTTTTATTATTTTTTTCTTTCGATATATAGGGGACGTATTAATTCTTGAGGAGGTCTCCTGTGCAACCGCCGCACCGTGCGACGGCTTCAGGCGAGCCTCATTTATTTTGTTTCTGCCGATTTTTTTTTTTTTGCCACCCAAAACTTTTTTCCTCCCAACAAAAGTAACACTTATTATAACGAAATGTAACACTTTTTTCTTTCAAATGTAACACTTTTAAAAAAAAATGTTCCACAATTTTGCTGTAATAGATTGAAGATAACATAAAGATTGACAACTAAACTAATGTCACACTTTTTATAAAGGAATGTAACACTCTTTTTTTGAAATGTAACACTTTTTTTTTTCAAAATTAACATAAGATTGACAAACTAAACTAATGTTACATTTTATAAAAAAATGAATGCAACTTTTTTTTCTCGTTTGTAACAGTTTATATTCTTAAATGTAACATTATATTTCAAATATAACAATTTTTTATTGAGAAAGTAACAATTGAAATGCAACTCGATTATATATATGAATTTTTACTCTTTTTTTAAAAAAGAAAAGTAACATTTACCAAATAAAATGTTACATTCATCTATATAGAAAATTATAATTATATATTCACTTTGTTACACTTCAAATATTACTTTTTCTAACCACAAAAACTATCAAACAATTTACATTTTCTTGTACAATTGCTGTTACATTTGACTGTGAAAAGTGTTACTTTTTGAAGATGAAACTGTTATTTTATCAGAACAGAGTGTTACATCTTAGCTGATGAGCAGCTCAAACTTTTTGTGTGTAAAAAAAAATGTTTTTTTTTTAAAAATCAAACCATATCATGACCTATGTATTTTATTCCCCTCGTCGAGAAGAACACAACAGTATTTTTATTTTATTTTTCTGAGTTATAAATCTCAAGATATATCATTTTAAAGTTATTGGAGGTTTTTTTTTAGGGAAGACACGTGTCGCAATCTGGGAAGTGGGAGGGCTGGATCCAACGGTCGGATGTAGCAGAGCAGGAAGACACGAGAAGCAGCGGAACTGCCGTAGTGCGGCTGCCGCACGCAAGAATTTGTCTTAATTCATTCCTTGAAATTGCACCTTCCATTCATCTCTCACGTAATTGTACCACCATTTTAAAAACAATCTTCAATAGCAACCATTTATGAATATAGACAAACCCCTGGTATAATTTTGAGTTCCACATTTTGAGGAGACAACCTAAATGTCAATCCCAAACATTTACCTTAGAAAACCACATTTTCAAGGTGTGGTAGAAATAGCCTATTACTCTCTAACCACCATCTAAAAATAAAAATTAAAATTAAAAAAAAATTCTAATCTCCCTCTTTGTGTGTGTTTTCTCTCCCCCTCTCCCTCTCTCTTTCACATTTTCTCTCTCATGGAATCCTCCCATTGCTGGTTCTAAAATGTTCCAGTGATGGGAGAATCAACAACTAGCTCTACAGTGTCGCCATCAGCTTCAACAAAACCACCTCCTCCTCCACCACCCGCGCAACCACTATCTCTCCTCCAACCTTCATCAAAAAAGAAAAACAAGCCCACGAAAGTATTTCGAGTCTTTAGGTCGGTTTTTTCGGTCATTCCCAATAATGACCCCGGCCTGCAAGTTCCCGTCCCTACCGGGAGGCCGATTACCAGGGACCGAACGGAATGTCACCGGAATCCGTATCACGGGCACATTATTTGGATACAGGAAAGGGCGTGTGAGCCTATCAATACAAGAAAACCCTAAGACTCTTCCAACGTTGGTTATAGAGCTAGCCATGCAAACTAACGTGCTGCAAAAGGAAATGAGTTTGGGAATGGTGCGGATTGCATTGGAATGCGAGAAGAGGGCAGATAAGGACAAGACAAAGATTCTTGAAGAGCCGCTTTGGACGATGTATTGTAATGGGAAGAAAACCGGGTATGGGGTAAAAAGAGATGCAACAGAAGAGGACTTGAATGTGATGGAAGTATTGAAAGCTGTATCGATGGGTGCAGGCGTTTTGCCTGGAAAATCTGACGTGGAGGGACCGGACGGTGAGATGGCATATATGCGAGCACATTTTGACCGTGTGGTGGGATCCAAGGACTCGGAAACGTTGTACATGTTGAGCCCAGATGGTAATAATGGACCCGAATTGAGTATTTTCTTCGTAAGGATATGAACATCTTTGGTGTTTTTATTCATTTTTTAAACTCATACATTTAATCTAATCTCTTATATGATAAAGGTAGTAAGGATTTGTAGATATGTGTAGGTGAGAGCTAGAGGATAGGAAGGATTACGCTAAAGGATTTAGTTAGGAATGATTTCTATGGAAATATCAAGTGATAGAAATGTGGCTTTATTCATTTATTCATGTAAAAACAAAGATTGGTGTTATAAACACTCCATTCCTTATAGGCACACCCTTTTTTTTTTTTTTTTTTTTTACTTTTAACACTCTGCAATTCATTACTAAGCACACCTCTTCTATATTTTGTAATCTACATTTGTAAAACTTCTAAACATCCATTCCCCCAATTCCAATCCTTCTTCCCTTCCTCCAACTACAAACCCCCTCCTCCATTGTTTTTGCATAAGTCCCTCTTCTCTTCCCATACTCTGTCGCCATCCACCAGCTTATTCTTTAGCGGTCGCTTTACCTCCCATACTGCCGTCCACTCGGCTTCTTCTTCAGCAGTGTATGTAAGTAAGCAAGTAAGTATGTATGTATGTATGTATGTATGTATGTATGTATGTATGCATGCATGCATGTATGTATGTATGCATGCATTTATGTATGTATGCATGTATATATGCAGTGTGTCTTTGTGTATGCGTGTTTGAAGGTTGTAAAGGCGCTATTTGACAAAGTTCTTCAGCGGCTCACCATCTCCCACAATGTCTACCACACTCCCTTTACCCTGCCTTCAAGCCAATATTCGGCTACCGGTAGTAAAAGAACACCTTTCATGGTGTTCAACTACCAATGAAAGAACACCTGTTATAGTGTTCGACTATGATTGACCGAGAACCATGAGGAGTGTTCTTTCACTAGTGGTCGAATATGATGAGAGGTTTTTTATAAGACTGTGTATAAATATAATAACAACATTTAGCCCTAAAATTCCTTTTCCGGCAATCTCATACTTGGTATAGAGAAAGAAATCGGCCACGTTACAACAAGTAGATAGGTTGAGATGTTATAATACATGTTTCTCATTAAAAATCAAAAGTTGATGGTATGAATGCTCATTTATTTTTATCAGCAAGTCGTTACTCTATCTGTCCAAAAATGATCTTTACATTTTTTTGTCGTTACTACAAAGGAATTTAAGCAATAACTTTAGTTTGATTGAGTTATATCCTAATCAAAATCTGTAACTCATTATTAATAGTATTGTTGATGGTCTATCGATTACTCAATTTAAAATTTCATTAATATATCCAAATTACCCTAAAATTATAGCTCAATATTTTTTCGTAGTAACGGCGAAAAAGTGTGAAGATCATTTTGGGACGAAGGGAGTAGGTTGAAATATTTTTTCATGAAAAATAAGGTTTTGGGAAAATTACTTTTTAAGAAAATAATTTCATTTCACTAACTTAGTGCATTATTTTAGGGATTTGATTTAGGATAGATTAATTTAATGCAATATTTTTTGAAAAAAAAAAAACTAATTTAGTGAGTGACTGAAAAGAATTATGAAAAATGTGATGTGTTGTGAGTGTAGATGACTTGGTAGGAGAGAGAAAGTATGGTATATAATAATTAGTGGATAATTGTTGTGAGTATGATATGTGGGGTCCACAAATAAAGAAGTATAAAAAAACTTTCTTTTTTAGGTTTTGAAGTTTGAAATTGGACAATCAAAATGGTAATTTTTAAGTTTAAAATGAGACGGAAGGAGTATATATATAGGTGTGTGTGTGTGCAAAAATTTTACTTTCAATCATTTATATTTTAAATTTTGAAAAAAACTCATCCTCCTTTAATTGTAACACTAATTTAAGATAAGACGTATCGATTTAACTGAATAATATAATATTTTTGTCAGAAGATCATTAATTTCAAATTTTAACATCTAAATTATGATCTACAAATTTTTAAACATAAAACCTTTCTCAAAGAACAAACAACCCCAAATTTTAAACCTATACTCTCTCCATTCCATCTTTATATCTATATCTATATACTATTACTAAAACAGAAGCCGCTGACATCAGCATTGCCACATGGCAGCTGCTGGTGCAAATTTTACCCTCCAAAACCACTTGCTGGCATCAATCATCATTTATTAAGTTACAACTAATTAATTTATTACTACCTGCATTAATTATTGGTCTTTTAAAATTACTCTTTTCCCATTATTTATTTTAAGTTTTCAATCCAAAATTATTTACATACCCTAATAAACACAATTCCGCACACTAAAAATAGTCATTTTAAAATTTCTTAAATATTTAGTTTAACTGATTTACATGCCAACATATTCGTTGTATATACTAGTACAGATTGGAACTTAGGAAACACAGCTTCAATAGCGCTTCTAGAAAGCGCTATCTAAGAGGTCCCCTTAGATAGCGCATAACCTTTATTAAATTTAATGATCAAGCTGAATGAAAAAAATAAAAATAAAAAATCAAATAGCTACAATAGCGCATATAAAATAAACGCTATGTAAGGTATTATCTTCAATAGCGCATAAAAAAGCGCTATTTAAGTAAGCGATTCATTAGCTATTTTTTTTTTTTTAATTTGACTTGTTTTTTTTTTTTTTTTTTTGACTAAGTAAAGCGCTATCAAAGGGCTTGAGGGAATTAAACCCAAAAACACTACTACCCGCTGTTCTGTATTCTCTCTTTCCCCAAACTCGACAATTGTCAAGAAAACGACGACCGCCGCGCCCTTCCCTTCCCTCCCCAGCCAGTTCAACCGCCTACACCACCACACTCCGCCGGCAGAGTACAAAAATTTGCCACCAACTTCTACAATCGCAGCAGCAACAACAAAACAAACCAAAAATCACAAACGAGACCCCTTCCTCCAAACCCTAGCCCTCTATCTCCTCCAAACGCCGTGAACAAAGCTCACCGCCGTGAGCTTTGTCGATTTCATTCCCCAGGTATGTCATAAAGCTCCCCTATTATGATTTTTTTAAATGTATTAAGCAATCGACAATAGCATCTCTCTCGCGGAAGTTAGTTCAGCGGTCGTTCAGAGCTTCTCATTATACGGTATTATCTCTCTCTCTCTCTCTCTACCGAAACCCTAGACTTTTCCCCAAAACTCCCCATCATCATATTACCATCTCTTTGTGCGGGTAGGTCAGAGCTGTTCAATTCAGCGCAGAACAGAGCTCTTCAATTCTTCTTCACTGTGATTTTCTTGTAATTTAGCTGTGATTTTCTTGTAATGGGCCTCAAAGAACGCTTAGGTTTTGAAATTTTTGACCTTTTTCTAGGTTAAGAGTAAAAGGCTAAATAGAAAAAACTCCATCTCTTTTGATTCATAGCTTTTGCGTTTTGTATTATGAGATCTGCAGCAACTTTGATGGTCATCATTGATCTATGGCTCAGGTAAACTTCTTTGGCTTAAGCTTCTTTTGTAATTTTATTTTTACTTTTCCTGTTATTGATTTATATTTTTTTTTTATTGCTTATATGTAATTAGCCTCACTCTTCATTGCATTTTGGGGGGGGGGGGGTTTATGGGTTGTGATCTGAGCTTCCTCATAATTTATTTTAGGATCTCGCTTCAAGGCTCGGAACTGGACTGATCTATCTTGTGGGATTGTCTCTTCTGACTCTGGATTTTCTCATAATTATCGTCCAGAATAAGTAAGTCAATAAAATTCTGTTACCCTGTTTTCCATTTTCTTTTCACCACCAGATTGATCAAATATGTCAATGATGTTAAATTTTGAGGGTGTATTCCTGTAATTATAAGGACAAAGAAGTGCTTCTATTTTCACTACACGGGGAGCGCAGCTACTCTATATGTTATCTGTTTTCATATTTATTTTTAAGTCTAGCTTGTGTTTCAGTTTATATTATCCTCCATTGCTCTCCATTTTAATTTTTCTTTTGTTAATGGACTTCAGGTTCTTGCATTTAGAGATATTGCTCCTCAAGCTCCAACTGATATTGTGATCATTCCCAAAGTCAGCGATGGCCTATTTGGATTTCAAAGGTACTTGTTATTTTCTTTATACTCTGTTGAAGTAATACATGTTACTGTTTTTCTTTTCTTGTAACTTCTTATGGTACCATTTACATATAACAATTAATTAAGATCTCAGTTTGCACTTAATTGATTTTTATCATATATTAGTATTTTTACCTTCTTCTTCTTCTTCTTCTTTTTTTTTTTTTTTTTTTTTTTTTTGTTTTTTTTTTTTTTGTACTAAGAGGCAGACAAAATCAGCTTACTTAAAATTTATTGCAATGGCAAATTTAGCACTTGTGTAAATTATTCCCCACTTTTATTGGCACAAAAAAGACTTTTTTTTTCCTGCCCCTTTTTTGTTGGTTTAGTTAGTTGCTTGATTTGTAATTTGATCCTTCTTCTCAAAGTTGGGTTTTTTGTATTTGTGTGTGATGGTGGTACTTGCTTAGAGAAGATTAGGGTACTAGCATTTTTAAGGGAGTATATGTTTCTTCACACAACAATTTTTATGACATCTGGAAAATATTTAAGTCCCTTCATATGGAAATAATTTTTAGGATTATTAAGCTTGTAATGGCAGGTTGAAACATTGAGTTTTGTATAGTTTTCCTAATAACTTTGTTAAAGTAAATGAGTAACTGTGAACGTGGTTCACTTGGATAGTCCATGGCATGAAGCTCAATTTATCGAAGGGACCATGTTTTCTGATTCTGGACTGATTTTGCAATAATGTTCTTGGTGTCATGTGGGTGTGAAGAACTAATTTAAAAATTCAACCAAAATTCATACTTAATGTCAAATATATCACTTTTAAAACAATAAAAGTGAATGCTTGGTTCCTTATGTCTTTTTCCTTGTTGGCTCTCTAACAATAAAAGTAAATGCTTGGTTCCTTGTGTCTTTTTTCTTGTTGGCTCTCTATATACTACTGCCTGCCTAAGCTCATTCCACCACACCCTCCATTTAAAGGGAACCAAGAAAGCTGACTTTTAGGGCCATTTTTATAGCACAGATGCTTGAATTTCCTCTGTATTAGTATACTTTTGCAAATGCATAAGCTCATTACTTTTGTTGGTAAATTGGTTAGATTATTGATGATTATGAAAAGTCACTCACGCAGTCATATTTGTTTATGAATAATACTCCCCCTGTTCGAAAATGATCTTTCAACTATTTTCGATGTTACTATGAAAAAACTTTGAGCAATTATCCTCAAAGTTCCTTCATAGTAATGTCGAAAAAAGGTGAGAAGATCATTTTGGGACGGAGAGAGTATTCATTATGTGAATTTAATAGTAGAGCCATACGATGAATTCATAAAATATATTATCCTCAAAACATGTACTCTATTAAGATCATTATTGGATCAAACTGGAATATATTACTTCCGTCCCTTAAGATAGTTCCATGGTAATATATTAATTTTCATTATACACACTGTTAATTCAGATTCTAGTTTTGAGTGCTGAGGATGAGTACTTGTGTTTTGAAAGAGGTGTACTGAATTCCAAGTCCAGGGTCATGGTTCAATGCATGTAAATAACATGAAATTCATTGATTTCTTGGTTGTACTGTGTGTATTGTTAGTTGAGTGTTGTGCATTCATCTTAAAAAACAGTTAGTTTCAGTGAAGAATAAACTATAAATACTACACATCTGCATAATATGTAGACTGAACTTACTCTAGGAAGGACATGCTTTCAGATTACCAGTTTGTTTTTGTTTTTGTGGTAATTTTTGTTGATACTCCCTTTGTGTCGGGAAGTTAGTCTGAACCTGTCTAATCTGTACTTTCTGTTCCTTCCTTTTCTTTTCTTGTTCTTTTTCACTATTTTCTTGTTGATTTTAAAACGTGAAAACCAACATCTATTGTCAAGTTACTGATACAGCTTCATGTCTTTTTTCTTGTGCACAGACATAATACTCAAGGTGGAGGCACCTCTGGTAATAGTGATCGGGACAACGATGGTCATAGTGGGAGCCAAGGCGCAGGCTCCTCTGATAATAGTGAGATAACTCATCCTCCTGCACGAGGAATAGTAAGTTTGAATGTCGTAGTTAAGTCTTCCCAGTTAACCAACTGTCTCCGTCCCTATTTTGCTGTCATTGTTTCCCTTTTTCACACTTGCATCATGATTTAAGTCTGAATAAGCATTTAACTTTTATGCAGTGAACTCTTATGCAACAAAAAAAATAGCGTTGTTATTAAAAAGAGTTTCTACTAGCAACTACTCTGACCAACAAAACAAACAGCTTTGCTCCATTTAACTCTTATAGTTGATATGCTTTTGTTCCGGTATTAGGGTGTATGTAATGAGTTGTTGATTGTAAGATTAACTATATTGTTGATGATCGAGAACAAAGATCTAAATCTTGTTAGTTTATAACTCTTGTGGATGATTGTAAGAATTATTGTTGGTGTATGTAATGAAATGTCGCGACCCCGAACCCCGCGGGCCCGAGATCGCGAGCTGGACGTCGACTTAAACAATAACTCTAAAATAATGACGATAAAAATTTCCTTCTATACCAAAAGATGATAACACAAGGTTTTGAAATCCAACTTAAACAACATAATAAAACTAGTATAAACTCCATAAGCTTATACGCCAAAGTTATAAAATATACAAATCCTAGTGACGTCAATGTTTGGTACAAATATCCCAAAAAGGTTACACATTTATATAATGTAAACCCACCAATATCAACCTGCCCCAAAAGCTCGAACCCACTCGACGTCCTGTCTCGTGATCAGCGAGTCTAATCCTTTCCACCTGGGGGGGGGGGGGTTAAGGAAAAACAAAGACAAAAGAAAAGGGGGTGAGATAAATCTCAATAAGTTACTAATGCAACTACATGACATGCTAAGATGCAATATACAATAGTAAATCATAGATAGCACATAGCAGTTATCACATAACAGATAGCAACGGAAATAAACACATAACAAAGGATATAGCCAAGGTTTTCACAAACTGATATAACCAAATAAAGGTCGCTGCGCAGCTTCAATAATCAACAAATCATCATCTTCATAATAGCATGAAAGCTGAAGAGAAATCCCCGGTACCGGAACCAATAACAAAGTAATGTGCCACAAAGGGCGGGAGCCATGCCACAAAGTCATGCTCCAAACGTCTCAACCAAGGCCAATCTGGAAGAGGAAAATAAGGGCAAAACAATGGTCGACACCATAATGGACTTGGTCGGTGCCATCACAGTATCTCGCATCGCCCGACACAACCACAAATACCAGCTGAACTTTCAAATAAATGCTAAGTAATAAATACTAGCTTAATTAAACAACTTAAGGTTCCAAAGTAGGGAACCATTCCAATTAAATCACCACAAAGGTAAAACCAATACAAACAGCACATCAAGGATGGACCACATTCCCAAATGATACTCAATCAAATTCCGTAACATATTTATTCACAAAAGAATCAACTCCAATTAATAAAGTGTTCCATGATGTTAACTTAAGTTAGTTAGAAGAATAAAACCTAAGCTAGTTAAGCCCTTAGTCCTAAACCAAGCAAAAAGGGCAAAATTCCAAGCAGGCGGGCGGGCGGGCGCCTGGGTAGGGGCGAGCGCGCGCTTATTTCAACAGAAGGTCTGGCCGCTGGAAAAAGGGGGGCAGGCGGGCGCCTGGTCCAACCCGGGCGGGCGCCTGGTCTGGTTTTTGGCCGGGAAAAACAGAGCTGGGTTCAACAATTTCTTACCCATTTCACACAATACTCAAAATCAAACACAACCAACAAGTTTGCTAAGGTACCCAAACAACATTTAAGCTTAAGGGAACCTAACTAACACCATTTATCAACCCAAAACCAAGATTGAATCATGACATTCATCAAATCACCATTTTTAGCCAAAAACTCAAATAAATTCCAAATCAATTCCAAACTCAACCAAACTTCAAATATAACAATTAAAGCATTGTAGAAACATGTTATGAGCATTTTAGCATAAAAATGGGGGAAAAGCAACTTACTTGAGATTTCTCAAAGATGATGGATTTCATATATTTTTGGCTTCCTACGATCCTATCGACGATCTAAACAAGATTCATGTTTTAAGAAATGAGAAATAACAAGAAGAAGATGAAGAAAATGAAGAGTGAAGGAAGAGAAGAAAAACTTACCATAAACAAGGAGAGAGAGAGAGAGAGTTTGTTGGGAGAGAGAAATGATGAGTGAGGGTGAAAAGAGTAGGGAGGTTAGGGAGGTGAGGGAGAAGAGAGGGAGTAGGGGAAATTATTTCAAAATGTTACACTCAGGCCCCTTCCCCCATCCACTAACACAATTACTTACACTCCCTACTAACAATTAAGACCCAACAATACTACACTAACCCAAATGACCCAAATAAAATGCTAGGCATAAATATTATGAAACATAAAATGCACACATAAATATTTAAATAAATAATAATTTAAATAAATAAATAAGCAAATAAATAAATAATAATTATTTATTACTAATAAAATAGAGCCTAGTTTTCGGGTCGTGACATTCACTCCCCCTTAAAGAAAATTCGACCCGAATTTTAACGAGACTTACCCGAATTAAAAAGCCACGGAAATTTCCTCTCGATCTCATCTCGGAGCTCCCACGTCGACTCCTCGATATTATGATTCCTCCAAAGAACTCTAACCAATGAAATACTTTTGTTCCTCAACTCTTGAACTTTAGAATCTAAGATCCGAACCGGTCGTTCCTCATAAGTCATATCGGGCTCTATATCCTCCGGTACCCTCAGTAACACGTGAGATGGATCATGAACGTACTTCCGAAGCATAGAAATGTGAAAGACGTTGTGCAACCGGTCTAAGGATGACGGTAACGCGAGTCGATACGCAAGAAGTCCCACTTTCCCAAAATCTCAAACGGGCCAATAAACCTCGGAGCCAATTTGCCTTTCTTCCCAAACCTACGAATACTCACCTTCGGAGATACTTTCAGGAACACAAAATCACCAGTCTGAAAACTAAGATCTCGCCTTCGGTTGTCTGCGTAGCTCTTATGTCGACTCTGGGCTGTTTTCAATCGATCCCGGATAACTCTAACTTTCTCAACTGAATCCTGAAGTAAATCAATACCCACGATCTTCGCTTCACCAACCTCATCCCAACAAATAGACGATCTACATTTCCTCCCATATAAGGCCTCATAAGGTGCCAACTCGATACTAGCCTGATAACTGTTGTTGTAAGAGAATTCCACTAACGGTAAATGTCTATCCCAAGAATCGGAAAAGTCTATCGAACACGCTCGCAACATATCCTCCAAAATCTGAATGGTCCTCTCGGATTGACAGTCGGTCTGAGGGTGAAAAGCTGTGCTGAATCGCAAATCTGTACCCAAAGCTTCCTGAAACGCCTTCCAGAATCTAGAAGTAAACCTCGGGTCTCGATCTGACACAATGCTAACCGGAACCCATGCAATCTCACAATCTCATCAATGTAAAGGGTCGCAAGCTTCTCCATCGAATATCTGATGTCAATGGGCAAGAAATGGGCACTCTTGGTCAATCTATCCACTATTACCCAAACACTGTCATACTTCCTACGGGTATGAGGTAGTCCCGTAACGAAATCCATAGTCACATGCTCCCATTTCCACTCCGGTATCTCAAGAGGCTGAAGTAAACCTGCGGGCCTCTAATGCTCTGCTTTAACTTGTTGACAGGTCAAACATTTCGATACGTAGTCCGCGATCTCCCTCTTCATGTTGTTCCACCAAAAGTGTTGCTTCAAATTTTGATACATCTTCGTACTACCCGGATGAATAGTATATCTCGATTTGTGACCCTCATCTAAAACTTGCCTCTTTATTCCACCAACATCGGGTACGCACAAACGACCACGGAAAGTCAAAACTCCACTCGAACTCAAAGAAAAATCCTCGAAGTTCTTTTCCTTCAATTTACCCATTATCTTCACCAACTCAGGATCTTCTTTCTGAGCTTCCTTTATCCTATGAATTAGGGTTGGAGATACCCTAATATTCGCAAAAATAGCCCCATGTCTTGATTCACGAGGAGACCAATCTCGAACATCCTCAAGCATTTTCCATTCCCGAACCATCATCGAAGCCACATAAGATTTTCTACTAATCGCATCGGCTACCACATTCGCCTTCCCCGGATGATAAGAAATCGTGCAATCATAATCCTTCAACAATTCCATCCATCGGCGTTGCCTACTATTTAACTCTTTCTGGGAGAAAAGGTACTTCAAACTCTTGTGATCGGTAAAAATCTCAAACGTCGCTCCATATAGGTAGTGCTTCCATTTGTGCAACGCAAAGACTATCGCCGCCAACTCCATATCATGAGTCGGGTAATCCTGTTCACTAGGGGTCAACTTCCTCGAAGCATAGGCAATCACTTTCTGTAGATACCCCAGGGGGAACCACGGCTTTAGGCTCGAGCGCGTGATGTTACCCTAGGATGTCTAACTTGTTTTAGAGTCGCCACCTATTTTTTGAGGAACATAAGAAAAACCTATTGATTATAGCCTAAGTTTGATTACGAAAACAGAGATTCTTTATTTTGAGGTTCGGGGGTTAGATTACGAGATGGGAAGTACCGAAACACCCATCTCGCCCAACTTAAGTTGGTCTTGCTTGATCAAAATCTACATGAATGAAAATGTTCTTCTTCTTCTTCTTTAAGTCATAAAAAAGGGGGTTTAAAATATGATTTGGAGTGTAGGAGATAACCCCTTAACCAACCTCAATGAGATGAGGTGATCATTAGAGTCATGTCCCCAAAATGATTTGGGTGATTGCACATTTGATTAAAGTAAAAGAGAGACAGAGGAGATGAAGTAGAAAAGAAAGGAAAAGATGGACTTTTACCTACAATTTGAAGAACTTCAAATGTTGCTTGATGAGACCCTTGGAGAACCTTTAGAAAGAGATTTTTTGTGTAGTTTTTGTAAGTTCAATCTTTGGTCTAAGTTTTCGATCCTTGAAAATGGAGGTAAAGAGAGGTTTTATAGGTGAAAGAGGGGTGTTTTTGGTGCCAAAACTCAGTCACCAAGAAATCCTTCCCGGGCAAAATCCTGTAAATTGAGCAAGGGAGAGAATCCTGGCCAAAAATCTGTAACTGACGCCCAGAGGCGCGCGCTTCCTGCTTTGGGGGCGGGAGGCGCGCGCGCCTGGATCCTCCTGTCGGAGGCGCGCGACTCAGAGAAGGCAATTTTGACAGAATGGACTAGAAAGTCAGCCCTGTCATTCAGTTTAGTCCCTAGACTTAACGAAGTCAGTCAGGAACTTAACGGAAGTGACAGAAACTAACGAGAAACACTTAAAATAGGGAAAAACACAAGATCAAATGTGCAAACGGGGTGACCGGTCCAAGGCGGGGTGTTTACAGAGCCCCTCGGCGACGTGGATTGCAAAGCAAAACGCGTCGACGAAAGTTAAAAACACCCGCCGAGGACATCACCAAG
This sequence comes from Campanula takesimana, assembly GCA_026119855.1. Lineage (NCBI taxonomy): Eukaryota > Viridiplantae > Streptophyta > Magnoliopsida > Asterales > Campanulaceae > Campanula > Campanula takesimana. The sequence continues at coordinate 942,368 of JAOWBW010000377.1, forward strand.
AAAAGGCAAAGACTCGATGAAAGCAGGAATTTGAAATTGCGAGAGATAGTGGTGTGCTCCCTGTGCGAGCGGCTTTTGTTGATAGAGAGGGTGGCATGATCCGTTAGGTGAACTTGCCGGCTGAATGTTTTGAATGAGGTCGTTAGTGAACCTTTTGATGAATCCGTTAGTGAATCCCTTGAATGAGTCCGTTGGTGAACCCTTGTTGACGAATCCGTTAGTGAATTCGCTTGATGAATCCGTTAGTGAATCCTTTGGATGAGCCCGTTGGTGAACCCTTGTTGACGAATCCGTTAGTGAGTCCGTTTGATGAATTCGTTAGTGAATCCCTTGGATGAGTCCGTTGGTGAACCCTTGTTGACGGATCCGTTAGTGAATCCGTTTGATGAATCCGTTAGTGAATCCCTTGGATGAGTCCGTTGGTGAACCCTTGTTGACGAATCCGTTAGTGAATCCGTTGATGAATCCGTTAGTGAATCCCTTGGATGAGTCCGTTGGTGAACCCTTGTTGACGAATCCGTTAGTGAATCCGCTTGATGAATCCGTTAGTGAATCCCTTGGATGAGTCCGTTGGTGAACCCTTGTTGACGAATCCGTTAGTGAATCCGTTTGATGAATCCGTTAGTGAATCCCTTGGATGAGTCCGTTGGTGAACCCTTGTTGACGAATCCGTTAGTGAATTCGCTTGATGAATCCGTGTGAATCCCTTGGATGAGTCCGTTGGTGAACCCTTGTTGACGAATCCGTTAGTGAATCCGCTTGATGAATCCGTTAGTGAATCCCTTGGATGAGTCCGTTGGTGAACCCTTGTTGACGAATCCGTTAGTGAATCCGTTAGATGAATCCGTTAGTGAATCCCTTGGATGAGTCCGTTGGTGAACCCTTGTTGACGAATCCGTTTAGTGAATCCGTTTGATGAATCCGTTAGTGAATCCCTTGGATGAGTCCGTTGGTGAACCCTTGTTGACGTCCGTTAGTGAATTCGCTTGATGAATCCGTTAGTGAATCCCTTGGATGAGTCCGTTGGTGAACCCTTGTTGACGAATCCGTTAGTGAATCCGTTTGATGAAATATTGCTTTGAAGTCTCGTGCCACTTGGAGTCCCACTTGACTTTTTGAATTGTGGGGTGCGGGCATAGTTGACCGCGACCAGAAAAAATGTTCCTGCTGGGGATGAAATGTTGAGATTGACTCTTGAGGGGGGTGTAGCACCCGTGACAGAACTTAGGGAGTTCGGAATCCGTGGGAAACCTTGGTATGATGCATGAATTCTTGCATGGGAGACTGCTTCTGAACCTGCCTGATGATGGGAAGAGCGCGCGTCCGGGTCTCGTTTTGGGACGCACGCGCCTCGGATGAGCATGTCGGGAGGCGCGCGCCTGGCACATAAGTTCAGCATATTTAAACAGGCTGTTCGCTGTTTTCGGCCAGTTTTCAAAAATTTGAAGAACCCTCCAAATTCCAAGCCCAATTTTCGTAGAGAAATCACCCCAAAACACTTTCTTGCTGCTCCAGGATCAATTCCGTCAAAGAAACGATGTCGGATCGTCAGCAATCACCTCCGTTTGAGATGCCACAGGGCGAGGAGCCCGAAATTGGGGTTGAAGCTATGGACCCGAGCTTGCTTACTTTCCGGCCTCATACCCACATTTCTCACTTCGTGACTTCGGGTTTGGTAAGAATGCCTCACCCTTCTTGTCGATTTCGGGTTTCATGAAGTTCTGTTTTCTTTACCCGAAATATTGCTGCAGCAGCTTTATTGATCATTCCTTACATGTTGTTTGTTGTTGCTGATTTGTTGTAAGAAACATGTTGGGATGTCCATTTTCAAGTTCACACACTTGCTTGTACATTGTTCTGCTATTGAAATCTCTGTGTTGAGTTCATCCGTTTTCTAGCAGTCATGCTGATGAAATTTTCGTTGTTCCTTGTTCTTTTTCAGGAGTGGAGCCGCCTATCGGAGATTCGAGGCGGAGCTCATGGTCCAGTGGCCATTTGGAACAAATTGCCTGAAAATGTGAGGGCTCGAGTTCAGGCTACCCACTTTGGCCTTTTTATCATTAGTCTGCCGGCACTGAAGAATGACCCGGACGTTATTCAGGCTTTGAGAGAGAGATGGTGGGACACCACCCACACTTTTCATTTGCCCATAGGAGAGGTTACGATGATGCCCACAGACTTCACGGCATTGACTGGTCTGCCGTTTGCGGGGGAGCCTGTCCCTTGTGTTTCGAGGGGGACCCTTAGGACTGCCGACGAGCTGTTGGCTCTCGTTGACTGTGGCTTCCCGTGAAGAATTTCCGGGTCACTTGGGGGAGCATCCACCGATATTTTAGCATTCTTGCAGCTGAGCCTCTGGGTGTCACTGCTGAGCGGGTAGATGCTGTGGCCCGTTGTTTTATATGGTACTTGCTGTCTCATACCCTGTTTGCTAGTGGAGGGTCCTCGGCCTCTTTGGCTTTGCTTGACTTGTTGGTAGACTTGGACCAGGCCGGTCATTACAACTGGGGTGCAGCGGGCTTGGCTGCTTGTTATCATGGTATAGATCTGACTAGCCGCTCGACACCAGCTCGGTCACGGGTTTCAGCCTGTTGTGGGAGGTATACTGCTTTCCCTTTTCTTTTCGACCTTCTTGTCATTGCTTTACTGTATCTTTGAACTATCATTTAATTCTGCTCTTGCCTCTGTTTTGCAGCTATGGGCCTTTGCTGTCTTGGAGCTGAGGGATTTTAAGATCAACAGGGAAGGTCAGCCCCAGTATCCGGACTGCGTGAGGTGGTCATATAGGGAGAGGAACGTGAGGACCGGCACTGCTCCCATCAGCCTGCTTTCAGCTCGGCGCCACTTGGATTCTTTGAGGCCGGAGGCTGTCGCCTTTTCTTTGTTTCCGTGGAGAGCTATCTATGCCTTTATTGAGCATACCCTGATTCCCACCCGCTCGAGGCTCCTGATGAGCTCAGTGGAGTGTATGGCGATGTACCTTGGAGAGAGAGTGTTTTGGCAGCATGGTGGTCAGGTGACGAACTTCCACCACCCTCCTAGGCCAGCGGTTCCTGATGTTCCGCCTTTCTATCCTCGTAATTGGAGGGCTCTTTCAGAGGCAGACCGGGCAGTCTATCTTGCGGGGGTTGATGCTGTCCCTTTCATTCATCTGGAGCAGGATTACGGTTTATTCCGGGAGCACAACCTCCAGCAGGGTTTCATGTTCACTGATCCGAGGGAGACACATGTTGCTCCGCAGACTTCGGCCCGATTCTATCCCACCGGTGCTGGATATTGCTTCGATCCTCCTTTGCCTCCTCCCTACTATACTTATTCAAACTTCGGGGTCTTTGAGGAGCAGAGGGAGATTGTTCCCGAGGATATGTCACCGGAGAGAGAGCCTCCCGCTCAGGCTGCCGTGGTATGTTTTTCTGACTGTCTTTGCATTTTCTCAGTTCCAGTCTTGTTTTTTCTGTCCTTTGTATTGATGTAATTTTTTCCCTGTTCTTTGTTGCAACAGGTGCCCGTAGCTGCTTATAGGCACTTGGGTAGGCAGAACAAAGGAATGAGGCGGAGGCTCCGCCAGCTGGAGGAGAGGGTGCTGGAGCTGTGCAGGGATATTGCTGCCATGACTAGAGGTGCTGCCGGTGCTGTCTCTGGTGCTGCGAGAGGAGCTGCCCGAGGTGCTCGGGGCATGGGACGAGGCTGCAGGGATGCTGCACTGGACATTGATGAGGCTGTCTCTTCAGCGAGGCAGTCGCTGAGCAGGAGTCTGAGCCACGGAGGTATCCATAGTAGGAGCCTGAGCCGAGAGGGCAGCCAGAGCCGGGGCGGCGCCAGTTCATCAGGGAGAGCTGCCAAGAGGACCCGTCCTGATGTTGTGATTGAGACATCTGAGTCTGAGGATGATGATGATGATGATGAGGATGGTGATGACGATGAGGAGACCGAGAGCGGTAGCAGGGGGTGAGCACAGTGTTGGTGATGACGTGCCCGAGCTGTTGTGGCTGAGAGGATGAGGGATTGAAACACTTTTACTTTTGCCTGTAATAACATTTAACATGTATTTACAATCCTATTTATTTTACTACTCATTTTTATGTTCTATTAACGACTCGATCTTAGATGTCGACTCTTTACAAACAAATGTGTGCCCAAAGGGTGCTTGTTGTCGATGCTTGAACTCCTTTTTTGTTGCTGGGATTTGATTTTGCTGCAGGTTGGATATGTTGAAGTGCTTAGGTTCTGTTTTGAACTGACAAGGGCTGTTTCTGTCTGAACTGCTGTCAAAGGCGCGCGCGTCGGGCCTTGCTTGTGGGAGGCGCGCGCGTTGGTCGGAGGCAGCCCCTTTCTTTTTCTGATTAGAATGTTCCAACAGCTATAAATTTTGAACCATTTTCGACCAGAATGGTCACACAGCATTCTTTTGCAAACACTTTCTCCTCTTTAACCACAAAATTCTTGTCATAATGGCCCCCAATGACTTTCTCCTTTGAAGTTAAGGTTTCCGTCCCCGAGGGTGGGAAGTCCGTTCCAGTGGTGAATGCCGTTCCAGCTGTGGGGTCCGTCCCGATGGTGGAGAAGCGTCCGAGCGTTTTTGATCGTTTGGGAAAGCCCAATTACGATGTTGTTGACCCCGTGAGACCAGTGGTTCATGTGCGGGACTATAGACCCCATCATTTTCCCAAGAAGAAGAAAGGTAAAGGAAATTCCTCCTATGTGTGGAAGCGTCCTATGGTTGTCCCTGCTAAGGCTCCGCTTTATAAGGGCAAAGGGAAAGCCGTTGATGAAGCTCCGTCCCGTTCCTAGCGTTTTCTCCCGTCTTGGCGGTCCCAAGAATGTTCCGTCCCCGTCCAAGAAGACTAAAGGGCATAACAAGAAGCAATGGGTTCCCAAACGTAAGAAAGATTAGACTTTTCTTTGTACCCCAAGAGATTGCAATTAGACCACTTTGTTTTAGGATTTAGTATTTTGATGTCTTTTGTTGCTCAATAAATCCATTGTAATGATTTGAATAATTCATTGAATGAATAAGAATTGCATTTTGTTATTTGAAGTGAATTGGGTATTTTTGATATGTTTTAGACCGCACCCGAAGGTTGCCTACGTTCCTCCAGTTGGGAGGCTCAGGTCTTCGTAGTTCAAACAAACAAAGACCATTTTTTTTTTTTGTGTGCACCCTATTTTTTGCCTAGACCGCCCTTTCGGGTTTTCAATCTAGCGGGCTTCTTTTTTGCACGTGCTCTAATTTTTGCCTAGGCCGCCCTTGTGGGTTTTCAACCTAGCGAGCGATTTTTTTTTTTTATTAAGCGTAGAACCTCTTGAGCTTGTCGAGGTTGACCTCCTTTGGCAGCTGGTCACCATCTAAATCCACGAGCCGGACTGCACCACCGCTTAGTATCTTTTTGACCACGTACGGACCGATCCATCGGGGTCCCCATTTCCCCAGGGGATTCATGGCATTAGGAGGATGTTGTCTTAAAACCAAATCTCCCACATTGATGTTTCGAGGCTTCACCTTTTGTTGAAAGCTCTTTCCATCCTTTGCTGATACGCCCTTGTGCGTTCGAGTGCTCTTAACCTTTTCTCGTCGAGCAAGGCTAGTTGTTCATATCGACTTTGCTTCCAGTCGACCTCGTTGACTTGATTCTCGAGGAGGACCCGTAGAGATGGGACTTCAAGTTCGATAGGGAGTACGGCTTCAGAACCATAGACTAATGTATAAGGAGTTTCTCCTGTTGCGGACCGTATTGATGTGCGGTAGCCCACAATGCTAATGGTAGCTTCTCGGGCCAATCCCTTCCTGTTGAGGCCATTTTCTTGACGATGGTCTCGATGGTTTTATTTGCTGCTTTGACCGCGCCATTTGCTTGGGGACGGTAAGGAGATGACTTGTGCTTGGTGATCTTGTATTCTACCAAAAGTGCATCCATTTCTTTCTCAAAGTGAGAGCCGTTGTCGGAAATGATTTCATGAGGCACACCGTATCGGCACATGATATTAATCTTTACAAATTCGGCCACTTTCTTGGCGTTGAGGGTTCGATAAGCTTGTGCTTCGACCCACTTTGTGAAGTAGTCGACTGCCACTAGGACGAATGACTGCCCATTGCTTCCAGCAGGATGAACTTTACCGATGATGTCTATCCCCCAACAAGAGAAAGGCCAAGGTGTGACCATGTTGTAAAATTGTGAGGGTGGAGCATGTTGCAGATTAGCGTGGAATTGGCACTTGGCACACCTTTTGACTTTTCATCGATACAGTCTCGTTCCATAGTGCTCCAATAGTAACCAATGCGAAGTATCTTCTTGACTAGCATAAACCCATTCATGTGGGGTCCACATTCTCCTTCGTGCACTTCACACATTATCTCTTGAGCTTCGGCCTCATTGGCGCATAAGAGATTGATCCCGTCGTGGTGTCTTTTATAGACTCGGTCCCCAATCAGTACGTACCGAGAGGCTATCCTTTGCAGAGCTGCTTGAGACTTCTTATTGCTATTCTCGGGATAAGTGCCTTCTTTGAGGAAGTTCATGATATCCGAATACCACGGAGAGTTTGTTTGCATCTCGTTAATCTCGATACTCATGCAATATGCCGGACTGTTCCTTCGAGCAATTTTGAAGGGCTTCACCATTTTCCCTTTGGGCATTTCGACTAATGAAGCTATAGTGGTCAGTGCATCGGCGAAGCGATTCTTATCCCTTGGTAGGTAGTTGAAAGTGATCTCTTGGAATTGTTCAACCAGTTCTTCAAGGTGCTGACCATACTGTTGGAGAGTCGGGTCTTGGGTTCGCCATTTACCCGATTGCTGATTGATAAGGAGTAAAGAGTCGCCGAATACTTCTAGTTCTGTGATGTTTCTGTCGAGGGCTGCTTCGAGCCCCGCTATACATGCTTCGTACTCGGCAATGTTGTTGGTAGCTTCGAATTCCAGGCGGATGGCAATGGGAGTGTAGATGTCTTTTGGATCGACAAGCAATACCCCTATGCCAAAACCGTGTTTATTGGCGGCGCCATCGAAAAAAAGTTGCCACTTAATTTCCTCGGTTGCAGTACAAATTAAATGCTCGTCGGGGAACTGCACATCTTCCCCCTTCACTTCGTCACACGGGAATTCGGCAAGCTGGTCACTGAACACTTTCCCCCTGACGGATTTTAGTGTGACGTAAGTGATATCATAGCCGGCGAGCATGAAGTACCATTTGGCTATTCTTGTTGACATGAAAGGCTTCTCGAAGATGTAGCGGAGCAGGTCCACCTTTGCTACTAGCTTGATCGGAAAAGCTTCCATATAGTGTTTGAGCTTTTGAGTGACCCAAACCAATGCTGCGCATGATTTCTCTAAGACAGAGTAATTCTTTTCGCCTCCTTGGAATCGGCAACTGACAAAATAAATGCCGTTCTCCTTTGTGGACTCTCGTCGCTCTTGTGCTAACATAGCCCCTAGGGCTTCATCATTGACAGTGAGATAGAGCAACAGAGGTTTCTCTTTGTGCGGCGGAACTAGAACAGGAGGGCACGTCAAGTAATGCTTCACTTGGTCGAAGGCTTCTTGGCACGCATCGGTCCATTCTAGAGCCACATTCTTCTTGAGTAGCTTGAAGATTGGCTCGCACATGGAAGTGAGTTGGTGCACAAACCGACTGATGTATTGTAGTCTGCCCATGAAACCTTTAATCTCTTTCTGCGTCTTTGGAGGAGGCATGTCAATGATTGCCTTGATTTTGGAGGGGTCTACTTCAATTCCCCTTTCAGTGACCATATAACCAAGAACTTTGCCTCGGATAACCCCGAACGTGCACTTTGCAGGGTTGAGCCTCATCTTGTGTTGACGAAGCCTTTCGAAGAACTTGCGGAGATCGATTAAATGTTGACCATCGGTCCCTTTGGAGTGAATGATCATGTCGTCCACATAGACCTCGATTTCTTTGTGAATCATATCGTGGAACAAGTCTGTCACGGCTCTTTGGTAGGAAGCCCCAGCGTTTCTTAACCCAAATGGCATGACTGTGTAGCAAAAGGTATCCCACGGTGTTGTGAAGGCTGTCTTATGTTGATCTTCTTCGGCCATGAGAATCTGATTGTACCCAGCGAACCCATCCACGAATGAGCGAACCTCATAGGCAGCAGTGGAGTCGACCAGCATGTCGATATTAGGGAGTAGAAAATCATCCTTTGGGGAAGCTTTGTTTAAATCCCGGAAGTCTACACAAACTCGAACCTTGCCGTTTGCCTTCCTGACTGTCACAATGTTGGCTAACCATGTCGGATACTCGATAACCTTGATGAAACCCACACTGAGGCGCTTCTCAATCTCTTCTTTGACCTGCAGAGACCATTCTGGCTTGATCTTTCTGAGCTTCTGCTTTACTGGCCTGGCATCTTCTCTGATCGGAATCCTGTGCTCTGCTACCTTTCTATCCAAACCGGCATGTCTTTGTATGACCATGCGAACACATTCACGAACTCCCGTAGTAGTGCAGTCAATCTGTCTCTGTCGTCCCCCTTGAAGAAGCTTCCAATCTTAGTTTCTTTTGGCTCTTCTTCGGTACCCAGATTAACAACATGCAATTCTTCGTCAGCCTTTGGACCATTCTCACCACGACTACGGACTTGTGGAGCAAGTTCATTTAAGTATGTTATGTTTTCGTGGTCTATTTCATCATAATTTGAATCGTTATTAACTTGTTCATTAAGTTCATTATTAGTTAATTCATCATTTATGATGTTTGCAATCTCAGGGTACTCAGAAATATCAAATTTTTCATTAGCAAAGAAAGGAAACACACGCTCGGCTATGGCCTCCAAATCCCTTGGGTGAGGGTATTAGAGACACTCCCGGACTCGAAAGTAAGTGTGAGCTGCTCTTCCTTTGTTGCTGTGCGGGGTATGCAACCCATTTCTTGGACTAAGAATTCCTCGGATACCACGGGCCCTTTCGTTGAATACCAATTGTTGATCGGCTCGGAGCTTGGCAGGATCTCACTGAGAGTCTTGTTTATGATGACTGTGTCATGGATGGCGTTAACTTGGCATTCATTCATCATGGCAAGCTCTTCGAACATGGAGGCTAAATCTGTCAGTTCTTCCCCCACGGTGATTTCTGTCTCGGATTCTATAGTCATCTTCCTTCCCCACCATTCACGGGGCGACATGGGAGTTGGTTCCCTTTCGGATTTTTGGATCTCACAATCGGAGAAGATTTCGAGGCCGGGCTTTTTGACACCCTTATTGTTAACCCATGGCTCGGGAAAGATCATGTATGGAACGTCTTCCCCTTGGCGGACAAAATAACCATTCAATGTCTTGCGGTAAGGCCTTAGATTAAGGACTTCGTAACGACGGCCTTCTTTACGAGCTCGGGCCTTTTCGTTCTTGATTGTTTGCTCTTGTTTCAAGTCTTCCTTGGAAGGCTCGTACCCCAAACCGAATGTGTTCTTGACAAATGGACTTGCACGGGATGTAGGATTCCTTGTTGATATCTCCCTAAGCCTAAACCAGGGAAGTAGTCCATATTCCTCATCATGCGGAGGACTTTGTGATTGCTGGGGGTCCATGATCCGTTTCCCCCTTCTTTGTCAATGGCGTTGATTGAGACGCTGGAGAGAGTGGAGTCTGGTAAACCATGCTGAACTTGGTGGACGGGCTCACCTTTTCTGTGGATAGTGACGTTTTCAGCCATGACGGTCACTATTTCATCACCATTTCGGATCTTGACACATTGGTGGAGAGTTGATGGTACGGCATTAGCACTGTGAATCCATGGTCGTCCCAAAAGTAAGTTGAACGAGGCCGGGATATCAAGCACTTGGAATGGAACGGACATGACCATGCTTCCAAACTCGATGTCTATTTCGATCATACCCATGACTGTACGGGCGGTGCTGTCATAACCTCGGATTACTTGAGTAGAAGGCTTCAAATCGGAATCCTTAAGCCCCAGTATGCCCATGATTCTGCCAGGCATGAGATTGAGTGCGGAACCACCGTCCACTAAGACTCTTGAGACGGGCCTCCCCCTTGCTCGTACCTTGAGGTAAATAGCTTCGTTGTGGTCGGAACCAAATGGTGGAAGGTCCATATCGGTAAAGGTGATGACGTTGCCAAAATGAATGTGACCAATCATTTCCGTGAGGTCCTCGGGAGTAGTATCGGGAGAAACTGATGTATCATCGAGATTGCGGATGACAAGATCTTGGTGTTTCTTTGAGGATGTGATGAGGTCCCAAATAGAGATGTTGGCTTGAGTTTTCTTGAGTTGGACAAGTAGAGGATCTTCGGGAGTGTTGCGAGCTTGCGGCCTTTGAGAAGAGGAGCTCGGTGCGGAAGTGGAAAGGTTGCTTTCTATGACTCGACCGGATCGAGTTAGCATGTTGACGTTCCCATCTTGCTTCTTTTTCCTATTCTCTAGTACTTCCCTCATTACCTTATCGTAAGTCACTACATAACAAGAATTGTCAAGTTTATTCATAACATTGGGGCCCCCATTCACAATTGGGATTGAATGGGTGGTCCCCTCGAGTTCTCCTATCTCTATTACATTGACATGCTCATCATTAGTCACTACAAATTCTTTCTTATCTATGAGATCTTGAATGACATTGCGGAGAACGAAGCAATCCTCGGTGGTGTGGCCACTATATTGGTGGTAGCCACAATATTTGTGGTGAGCATGATTGGGGTGGATCGTCTTGGGTTGGTACCCTTGCACGGGTGTAAATTGACCCTTTGCCTTGAGGACCTCGAACACTTCGGTTTGAGTCATGCCTTGGAGAGGCGTGTAGACACGGTCACTTCGGGACTTCTTCCCTTGAGGTGGAGGAACCTTTTTGTAATTCCCCTTGTCAATAGTGACGGCGTTGACCGAGGCCTCTTTTGTGGAGTTGGAAGCGGCCTTGTAGCGGTAAGTAGGAGTGGCCTTCTTAATCTTCTTGAGCAAGTCATCCATGCGTACCCCCGCCTCATACATTTGGGAGAAGTCGGAGTAGCAAGCCCCACTTAGGTGGGTGTGGAGATCAATCTTGAGACACTTGAGAAAGATGTCCATTTGCTCTTTTGTGTTTGGCCTCTCAACAATTTTAGAGAGTTTATCATTCCATCTCCTTGTGAAGTCGATGAAGGACTCATTGTCTCGTTGAGTAGTGTTCTCTAGCTCTGTTAGGCCCAATTGGTAGGAAAATAGGCTAGAGGGGGGGGGGGTGAATAGCCTAATTAAAACTTTTTCAAAGAAACACTTTTATAAATGCAAAGTCACTTATCAGATTGCAAACTATTATCAGTAAGCGCAGCGGAGAAGATATGACTTGTTTTAACTCACACAAAATCAGTTTATAAAAAGGTTTTGAGAGCTTGGTTTAAACACAAAGTAGTTTCTAAAAGTTCAATGCAGTTTCAAGAGATTGGTCAATGGAAATGATGATGAGTCAGCAAGAACAGTAAAGATTTGCCGGTGATAGAGTTCCAACCGGCAAGGACAGTAAGTAACAGAGGACACAGAGATTTGGAGAGGTTCACAGTGTAAATACTGCTACGTCCTCTACCAAGTTTGGTCAGAACTTGGATTTGGGTTAAGAGCTCTATTAAATATCCCTAGTCTATTACAAGAGCGGCTTTGCCGGATACAAAGACTAAATTCTAGAGATAGTTTAATGAATCGTAAAGCAAATATCTGACCAAGTGTATTTGAGCGGCAAGTTCAAAAGAACTTATCTCACTCAGGTGGGTGTGTGAAAACTCAGACAACGTATTCCTTAAAATAATCTAGTTCGGGAATACTAACAGTGTTGTAGAGTTTGTGCACAAGTGTATGTCCTATTAAATGATCTAATGATTATCTGGACAAGGAATGTTTGAGCTTCAATGAATGCTGCAAACAACCAACTCTCTTCAATGCACTAAAATCACCACCCTTCTTCAATGCACTGAGTCCTCTATATATAGGAGGAGTTAATGTCTTAGCTTGTTGAAGAAGGATAACATTTGAATTTCCAGCTGGGTAGGTGAGGAGCATTTAATGCAGTATCCTTGGCATTAATGGCGAAGATACGCGTGCCTTAAAAGTCTGATGGGTTAAAGACCCCTTTGTCTCAACCGGTTACCTGCAAAAGCAAGTAGAGACAGAGTATAGCTAAAAGTAGCTATGTGTCAGACGGCGTAGAAATCATTACAGAGCAGGTAAACTACTTTATGATAAAACAGTATAGAGACAATCAGCAAGGTTGACTTTAATGGAGTGATGTCACCTGACTGACAGTGCAGACTGTCTATTATATCGGCATGTTGTGAATGGAGTTGATCGGCAACTTCTTTAATAAGTTGATCGGCAACTTCTTTAATAAGTTGATCGGCAACTTGTCGCATGTTAAGAATAGAGTTGATCGGCAACTTGTTTACTGGTCTGCTGATTTGCTTCCTCTTGCTGGTTTGTCTTGAATGAAGAGTTGAAATACACCTGTGCTGATCACAAAGGATCCTAAGTGCACCTTAAAAAGGTTCTAATAAAATTAGGGGACCCTAAGTGTAGACATGATTGGGATTAAGTAATTCTAGGACCTAGGTATCTATTTGAACAACAATCTCCTCCTAATTACTTAAGTCCAATCACCCTTAAAGCTAAAGACATCTCTTATCTTAGGGAAAAGATTTCTAAGGATATCTAGGTATAACCAAATCCTAAGGTAAGTCACACTAGATGTCTAATGCAAAAGGTGGATTCACCAAAATAAATGGTGAAGCCGGTTCAAGGAATCGGCAAGAGTGATGATCTGCAAAAGGAAATAGCACAGAATAATGCAGATAACAACACAAATATAAGAAAAACATATTAGCACAATAAAAATTTTATAAGCAAAGAAATTTGTCTGTGAAGGTCTTCAATAAGATATCTACATCATAGGCTATGTGACTCAAGGATCAGCAGCTGGAGGATCAGAAATCTTGGGATCTGCTGCTGGAGTTGAGTCCTTTGTAGATTCAGACTTCCTAGCCTTCTTTCTTGCTTTTTCTTCTTTTCTTTCAGCTTTCCTCTTTGCCTTGCTCTGCCTTCTCTGAGCACTCTCTAATCTATCAGATAACATCTTGTTGTTTGCCTCGAGAGCAGCAATCTTCAATTTGGCTTCAAGAAGTTCATTCTGAATATCAGCAAGTTTCTCATCAGAGGCTTCAAGTTTGCTGCGGGTGTCATTGTGCTCGGCAAGTAAGATTTTCTGTTGAGTGACAAGAGAGCCATTTAACTCAGACAGATTGAAAACGCGTTCAGTTCTTTCTTGCAGCAGATTTTTCATGTCATTGTAAACAGATGTCCTGATTCTGATCACATCCTCCTCCTGATTGGACTTATGAATCTGCTTAGATAGCTCCTTCGTGGATTGTTTGAACAGGTCCGCAATGGAGTGGGAGAAGTCAACCAAATCACCACGAGTAGGAGGCGCATTCTGATTAAAATCATCTCCTTCTTCAAAGCAATGAAAATCATAGAGGCTGTTGAAGACAATGGGTCTATCAACATAGATCGGTGCAGCAAAAGAATTTGGATTTCGGAGAACCAGAGAAGGGACAAATTCTTCATTATCCAGATCAGCATCCTCGATCTGTACCTCATCGGCAACAATCTGCATATCATCGTCAGAAATAACAATCGGCAGAGGAGAAGAAGGAACAGGAACAGGAGGTGGAGGCAAAGAAAAAATTCTTTGAAGCACAGGATCTCCATCATCGGCAAGATCTAAGTCATCGGCAGAACCATCATCAGCAGAAACAAGATCGGCATCATCAGCAGGAGCAGCAACAATCTCGGTAGCGGAAAGAACTTCAATAGGAATGAATGTGGAGACAATATCATCGGCAGGTCTAGGATAAACAATCTCCAGAGGAAAGTCTGGATGGATAATAACGTCTCTATCCCCTGAAAGATGAAAGATGCCGTTGTCTTCCATAGAAAGCAGCAAAGCAAGCTGAAACTCCAAACAAGCATAGCCTTCCAATATCATGATTACCAATCTGGCATTCAGCAGCCTAGATGTGTAAACCATGTGATCGGCACGCTGACGAGGATGAAACATCGGCAGAGTAATGGCAAGTGCAGCTGATTTGACTAAGTGCACAAGACCACGAGCGTTGAGATGCCGATACTCCAGAATTTCTATAAGTTCATCATTGATCATAGAGCATCTCCTCATCCAACCATTTGAAGTGATGAGAACTTCTTTAGGAGATAGACCAGGGAGAACGACCTTACCACCTATCTTCAGTTTGCCAGGTAGTAGGCATCTAGGTTCATAGACAATCTTTCGCTTCAGTCTAGAAATCCGAGGAGTCTTTCCCTTTGTACGAATACGGTCATCTTTGATCCATGGAAGGAATATTGGTCTGTCACTGGTTGAGGCACCAGAAGAGAATGGATGCTTGGTGACATGAGGGTGATCTTTGCCAAACGGAAGTGGACGCCTTTGGAGGGTATACTTGAATGATAGCCTCGGATGAACATTAAAGAGAGGCTGTCCAAAGCTGTTGGAAGGGATAGAAACATTGGTAGTGTACCAATTTGAGCACATCATATCCTTCCCATTCTGAAAATAATCATAGCTGGGAGGTGGAGAAGTATCAACAGCATCAGGATCAACAAAAGCTTGTTCTCCAACCTCCATGTAATCAGCAGGATCAGCTTCATCAACAAGATTTACATCGGCACGAACATCAGTTGGAGCAGGAAGAGGAAGGGGTGAAACAACAGTCGGCAATCTGAATAAAGGCTGTAGAAGAATTTCTTCGAATTGTAAGCTAGCAGCAATTTCAGCATCCAAATTAGGAGTACTTCCTTCAGTACCTCCTCCCAATTCCACAACCTCCTTAATACCAGTAGGGGGAACAATCTGTATTTCAGGAGTAACTGCAACTAACTGAGTGTCTGTAGTTTGCTCAGCAAGATGAGTGGCAGTAGTTTTCTCATCAGTCTCTCCTCCTGAAACAGATACATCCATTTGTTGAGTGTCTATAGTTGTCTCAACTGGGGCAGGTAAGTCGGTAGATACTTCAATCAGAGGTTGAGTGTCAGTAGTTGTCTCAACTTGAAATTCCACTATCTCCTTAAAATGTTCATCAGCATGACTTCCTTCAACACTACTATCATCCTTCAATACAGATTCTGCAAAGACTTCAGCAGAGGGAGCTTTAGTCATGACAGTTCTGATTGGCATCTTGTCACTATCTGTTGTAAGTGAAGTGGAAGGAGAGTCAGCAGCAACTTTGTGAGCACAAACTAAATCACCAAATAAATCAGCACCATCATCATCAGCATCACTATCAGTAGAATTACCATCTTCATCAGCATCATCACGCCCATCGGCAACAAACTCTTTATCAGCAGCATCTGCATCGTCGGCAGAGTGAACATCGGCATCTGTCTCGGTCTTGCTGCTGCTTGGCGAAGGAACATGAGCATCTTTATCGGCAAGGTCTTCAGCGGCACGGCGATCGGCATCTTGCTTCAACAGAAATTCATTAGACTTTTCAATCAAGTCCATAGTGACCTTCTTTACTGATCTATGAAAGTGAGCATTGAGAGGGCTGACAGCAGGAGCCTCATCATCATTGTATGGCAGCAAATCTTCATCATTTTCAGTCTTCCAATCTGATACGGATCAAACTCTGTGAATTGAGAGAGCTGATTAAATGTCCTGGCATAGATGAGCCACACGTCCTGAACCATCAAGTCTTGTCTAATTCTATCTTGAAAAAGATAGACTTGGTTCCAGTGTAGTGGTAGGAATTCAAAATACCGACCAAAATTGAGCTTTAGTTCAGCCTCTTTCAACTGCTTGAACTTTGATAGAGGGACAAACTTCTCTTTCCATATCAGTGCGTCTGTCCAAACTCTTTTGATCAACATAATCAGCAGGATTTCTGGGAGTGAC
The DNA here is from genome assembly GCA_026119855.1 of Campanula takesimana. Classification (NCBI taxonomy): domain Eukaryota; kingdom Viridiplantae; phylum Streptophyta; class Magnoliopsida; order Asterales; family Campanulaceae; genus Campanula; species Campanula takesimana. The sequence continues at coordinate 958,264 of JAOWBW010000377.1, forward strand.
AGTGTCTTTCATCTCTTCATGAAACTGAAGAAGACGACGAATAAAGGGAGGCAGATGGTCAATCGGAAAGACCCATTTCTTGATCAAGACCTTGTTGGTGAAGGACCAAGGATTCTTATAGAAGGTGTGGAAAGTTGGGTTTCTGATTGGAGCGCATTTCCTAGGAGTCTGAGACTTGAGCTTCTCAATGACATCCTCAATACTTTTGCCATCGGCAAAGTCATCAGTGAATTCTTCATCAGGAATTTCAACCTTGACAGCAGGATCGGTAGTTAGGGAAGCACCGGCAAGATGAGCAGGGGCAAACCTAATTAGCTTGGCTCTTGGATCAGCAGGAGGAATAGTGGAAGAAGGAACTTCATCGGCAAGCTTCACCTTCTTTATTACCACTTGATCGGCAACTTTACCAGTTTCCTTTTCTTTGGAGCACCAGGAGTGAATCGGCAAGAATCCTATCAGTTGAAGGAGCAGGAGTAGAGACTGCTGCTGATTGAGAAGCAACTGAAGGAATGGTCTTTGCCTTTTTCTTCCTCTGAGTAACAACAAGTGCAGGAGCAACAGAGGGGGCATCGGCACTGGAAGCATTCTTTGAAATCCTTTTCCAATCCTTAGCATCAAAGAACTTCAACCTATTGAAAGGCAAGCTGGATGGAAAGCGATCGGCAGCCACTACATTGGCATTTCTCCTCAGAATCATACTTATCAACAGATAATGGCATCCTTTTCCAGGATTGGCCTTGTTCTTCAATCTGTCAGAAGCCCACTTATCAGCAGCCGTAGCGATAATCCTGAATATGTAGGCACACCAGTTGAACTCAATCTGCAGAACAATGGCGGCCATAGCTTCAAACTGCACATCAGTAATATTGCTGTGGGATCCAGATCGGCAAATGAGACATCTATCAACTATCTCAGCCAAAGCATAGTATCTTCGGGGATAGTGAATCTTCAGATGATTAGTGCCACTAAGCCTTGTGCCAGCACCTCTCATGATAATCCAAGCCCTATCCAGTTCCTGCTCATCAACTAGAGCACTCAACCCTTCATTCCCAAGATTGGGAAAAACTTCAGAGATAGAAGAGGGAGTAAGAGAGATCTGCACGCCCAAAACAGTAGAATTGATGGAGACGATAACGGAGGAGTCAGCACGAGAGCGGACAACAGAAGAGTTGGAGAAGAATTCTTTGACAAGATCCACAAATACTGAACTAACTCCTGATGGAGTGATGAACGAATCAAGCAAGGACCCAATAAGAAGATTCTTCAAGAAAACCCCGTCGGCTTCGTCGTTGAAGTAGTCGGAGTCAACATAGCCTCCGTAGATATCTTTTTCGCCGGACATTGTCTGCAAAATTACTCAAACAACTCTCAATGTTAGAAATAAAGACAAATCAAACCATAAATGATTAGAAATGAGCAGAGAATAAACATTAACACTTACCAGATTATGAATAGATGAACAAATAAAACGATGAATTGATAATCTGGAAAGAGGAGAGATAGAGAGAATAGAGAGCAGAGAGAAAAAAATGGCGGAGAAAAAGCTTAATGGAATTTTGAAAGGCGTTATATATGTTATGGGGGAGAGAGAGAATATGAGAGGGCAAGGGAGAGAAATAACTGTACCTATAGTCTCGGAGACCGTGCGCACGCAAAAATTAATGCGCACACAAATCGGTAAGGTGAACAGTTAAAAGTAAGAGGGAGAAAGGGTAAATTAGTCAAAAATAAAATAGAAGTGATGATGACCTGTTTACCTGCTGATGTATCGCATTAAATGGAATACATCTTGACACGATTTTGGATAAGAAAGGTACACACACGTGTCAGGGAGATGGTGTGACCGATGTACCTTTGATTTGATTGCTTACGTCATGTGTCAGGAATCTTAACTTTTGCAGAGACGTGCTGATTTGATTTTATCAATCGGCAAGATAGCTTGAATCGGCAAAATGATTGAATCGGCAAGATATATAGATAGAATCGGCAAGATGATTTTGACAAAATTTTGATCGGCAAGATTTTGTCGGCATGTTCGTGTCAGCAAGATAATTGATGCTCTGCTGATTTGATCGGCAGACTAACACAAGTAGCAAAGTTAGCACAATTTTAACCATAAAAATCAATCATACCTAATTCACCTCTGAGGAATTCAAATCTTTTCTGATCCAAGGGCTTTGTTAGTATGTCTGCTCTTTGGAAATCGGTATGGACTTTGAGCAGCACAACATTCCCTTTTTCAACATGTTCCTTCAGGAAGTGGTATTTGATGTCTATGTGCTTGGTTTTGGAATGCATGACCGGATTGTTTGATACTGAAATTGCTGATTGGTTGTCACAATAGATGGGACAAATTTGAGATGGTACTTCATAGTCAACCAGCTGCTGCTTCATCCATAGAATCTGTGAACAGCAACTGCCGGCAGCTATGTACTCAGCTTCAGTAGTGGAAGTGGAAATTGATGCTTGCTTCTTACAGGACCAAGACACCAATCTATCACCAAGAAATTGGCAAGTTCCACTTGTACTCTTTCTGGTCACCCTACAAGCTGCAAAGTCTGCATCTGAGTAACCTATTAGATTGAAAGATGAATCTCTTGCATACCATAATCCAAGGTTAGCAGTGCCACATAAATATTTAATAATACGTTTTACAGCCTGCAGATGGGATTCCCTAGGGTCAGCTTGAAACCTGGCACAAACACAAACAGCAAACATAATATCTGGTCTACTGGCAGTAAGATAGAGGAGTGAGCTGATCATACCTCGGTAGACAGTCATGTCTACTTTCTTACCAGACTCATCCTTATCTAAATGAATGTTAGTGCCCATCGGTGTGCTTTGAGTGAGCATTGTCAAAGCCAAACTTCTTGATAAGTTCTTTGGCATACTTGGCTTGACTGATGAATATTCCTTCATGGGTTTGTTTGACTTGAAGTCCAAGGAAATATGTTAGTTCACCCATCATGCTCATCTCGAACTTGCTCTGCATCAGTTTCTCAAATCTCTTGCAAAGTGATTCGTTAGTGGAACCAAAAATAATATCATCGACATAAATTTGAACAAACAATGAATGACCCTTATGCTTGGCAACAAATAAAGTAGTATCGATTTTACCTCGAGTGAAGCCTAAGCCATCGCTAAGTAAGAACTTAGATAGGGTTTCATACCATGCTCTTGGAGCTTGCTTTAGGCCATAGAGAGCTTTCTTCAATCGGTAGACATGATCAGGCTTCTTGGAGTCCTCAAAACCTGGTGGTTGTTCAACATAAACTAGTTCTTGGAGTTCTCCATTCAGGAAGGCACTTTTCACGTCCATTTGATATAGCTTGAATTCTTTGAAGGCAGCATAGGCTAAGAAAAGTCTTATAGCTTCCAATCTTGCAACAGGAGCAAATGTCTCATCGTAGTCGATTCCTTCCTCTTGACGGTAGCCTTTAGCAACTAACCTTGCTTTGTTTCTAATGATTTTCCCAGCTTCATCCAATTTGTTCCTGTAAACCCACTTAGTACCAATAACTTGCTGAGAAGTTGGTCTTGGCACAAGTTCCCATACTTTGCATCTTTCAAACTGATTCAGTTCCTCTTGCATGGCTTCAACCCAACCAGGATCGGCAAGAGCTTCTTCAGTCTTCTTTGGTTCTATATCGGAGACCATAGCAGATGAGAAAAGGCTTTCAGCAAATGCTCTACTAAGGTTCCTTGTTAATCTGGGACCAAAGACATCACCAATCACATTTTCTAATGGATGATCACGAACTGATCTGACTTCTCTCGGCACATCTTGTCTTACTGATTCTTGTTGTAAGGATTCTAGAGGAGGATCAAGATCAGCAGATGGTGTAGGAGAAGAACTTTGAGTGAGAGGTGGATGAAAGCTTGGAGGATTGGGTCTTATAACAGAAATTTGTTGAGGGCTAGATCTGTCTTCAGGATGATCAGCAGAGTTTGCATCGGCATTATGATTATCTGGATTCACCTGTCTTCATGAGCACTAGACACATTAGTACTATTTGGAGCCTTGTCAGACTCTAACAAATCAAATTCATCAAAGGTTACATGAACAGATTCAACAATTTTCAAAAGTTTCTTATTGAAAACTCGAAAGGCCTTACTGTGTTTAGCGTATCCAACAAAGATTCCTTCATCAGCTTTCTCATCAAATTTACCTCTGTGCTCTTTTCCATTGTATAGCACGTAACATTTGCAGCCGAATATCTTGAAGAATCCAATGTTGGGAATTCTGCCTCTCCAGAGTTCATAAGGAGTCTTGTTATGGAATTTGTTGATTAGAGATCTGTTCTGGGTAAAGCAGGCTGTATTGATCGCTTCAGCCCAAAAGTACTTCGGCAGCCTGGCTTCGGCAATCATGGTCTTACCAGCTTCAATGAGAGTTCTGTTCTTCCTCTCAACAACACCATTTTGTTGTGGTGTACCGGCAGCTGAGAAGTTGTGGTCTATACCATGATCATCACAGTACTGAGCAATACTATTGTTCTTGAATTCAGTGCCGTTGTCTGATCTCATACTGATGATATCACTTTCTTTCTGAGTTTGTAGTAGTCTGAATAACTTGGTGGCAACAGCATAGGTGTCATCTTTGTGACTGAAAGTTTCCACCCAAGTATATTTAGAAAAATCATCTACTACAACCAAGGTGTATCTACTTCCCCCGATACTTGCTGTAGATGTGGGGCCAAATAGATCCATATGTAGCATTTGGAGGCACTTAGAAGTTGACATGCAGGGGTTGCTTCGGAAAGATGACTTATGTTGTTTTCCAAGCTGGCAGGCCTTGCACTTCTTTGCTTGATCAGCAGACACTTGAGGCAGACCGGTAACAAGATTTGAACCGGCAAGCTTGGATAGATACTTGAAGTTCAAGTGACTGAGTCTCTTGTGCCATAGCCATGAGTTCTCACTGAAGTTCTTAGCTACAAAACAAACATTAGCAACACCAGTAATAGTACTTAAGTCTACTGCATAAATGTTACCTTTACGTTTGGCAGTGAGAAGAGTTTCATTGGAAGCAATGTCTTTCACATAGCAACTGGAAGTAGTAAATACGCATTGCATTCCTTTATCACAGAATTGTGATATTGATAGAAGGTTGTGTTTCAGACCATCCACTAGAGAGACCTTCTGTACAGTAACTGCACCTCTCTTGATGGTACCTATACCGACGATTTTTCCTCTGGCATTATCACCAAACACTACTGGGGGACCTGATGCTTCGATAGTATCGGCAAGAAGATCTGCAAATCCTGTCATATGTCTTGAGCAGCCACTATCTAGAATCCACAAATCCTTGCTTGCACCAGTTGAGGCCATGAAGCATTCCTGAAATAAAACGGTATGCTTATGGTCCCCCTTATTCAAGGGTCCGAGGGTTAGTTCCTCTTTGGCAACCACATCTGGCCACCACTTGAGGATGAAACCTCAGTGGGTCCAGATAGGTGCTTCAAGAGGCATTCATGAGCCTTGTGACCATAATCAAAACAATTAGAACATCTCACTTGACTGATAGGCTGTGGAGTCGGTAGAATATCATTCTGTTTAGTCGGTGCATCGGCAGAACTAGGGAATTGAGCAGGCACAAACTTAGTAGGTTTAAAGGTGCCAGTGTTGCCTTTCTTTCCATTCTGTTTACCTTTGGCAGTTACCTTTTTAGGCACTTGTCCATCGGCAGCAGAGGAGGTCAGATCGGCAGCACTTGCTCTGCTGATGTATTCACCAAGAATACCGTTATCGGCAGACTCAGTATCAGCAACCTTAACATATCTTTGTTTGTGCTTATCATTCCTTTTGTTCTGGTTCTTAGGATACTTCATTGCCACAGCACTGTATATAGGCTTAGCATCCTTATGCACTGAGTTAACAGGACTACATTCAACTTTCTCATCCTTTTTCTCGGTAGCACAAGTTTCAGTAGAGCTACTGCTGCTGGAATCAAATCCTAACCCAGATTGGTCCTTATATGACATTTGGGTCTGTAGGATTGTTTCAACAGCAACTCTAGATTTTGTGTAAGAATCAACAATCCTTGAGAGATGATTGTTTCTTTTCACAAGATCTTTGATCTGAGCTATCAATACTGCTACTTGGCATTTGAGATCCAGGTTTTCTTTCTTTAAAGAAATAGACTCAAGCTCGTGTCCTTCAAGAACTGAAAGTTCAGACATAAGCGAGCTATTCTCGTTAGAAATTCTTTTGAAATCAGCAGCCATCACTTTATGAACGCTACTCAGCTTCTCATGATCGATAAAAAGTTCATCCATTGTCTCTATCATTTCAGCTTTGGATATTTCAGGACAAGGATCAGCTAAAATTTTAGGAGCAGAGGCAATGGGTCCAGGAGAGAAGTCAGGTAGGGAAGAGATGGGTTTTGATATGTTTTTGGCAATGCTAGATTGTTCATTGAATAATAGTTTTCTGGTCATCGGTAAGGATTTTGATTTGATGGTGGTAAATTGAGAAGAGTTACACTGGCCATAGAGTGAGGTTCCCACTTGGTGTACTTTGTATCCATATGGGTTTTCAGCTTTGACACTTATTTCTTTGAAGTGTGGTTGAGGTCTTCCAGCAGATACTTCTTTGACTGGAGTTCTTGGTGGAGATGGATCTCGGTAGACTGGAGTCGGCAAGGATGATACATCGGCATCTTCCAAATCTAGGGCGACAAAACTTACATCGGCATCTTCATCTTCATCGGCATCTTCATCGGAATCAGTTTCACACCAAACCGGCAAGGCCTTTTCTGTGCTTTCATCGGCAACAAAGCTTCTAGACTTAGGATGTCTCTGGTTGAATGACTTCCTCATGTATTCATATTTTGGTTGAGGACATTTAGAAGCAAAGTGACCAGGTTTTCTGCAGTTGAAGCAGACCAGATCACCTTTGTTGTTCTTTCCATCGGTAGCACTAGTAGAGGGTTTATTGTAGCTTGCTGGTTTCTGAAATGGTGGTGTGAAGGATTTTGGTTGCTGGTAGTTTCCTTTCTGCATCCTTTTGAAGTCTTTAAACCTTTTGTAGTTCCTAGCGAAGGCGGCAAATTCGTCTTCTTCCATAGGTTTTTCTGAGGTTATTTCATGGGTATTGGAACTGCAGGATGTTTGAGGAGGATCTATAGGAGGGAATTTGTTTGAAGGAAAGGATATCTGTGACTGAGCTGATAGAGACAAGTTTTTGAAATTTTTGTCGAGAACGTTAAGTTTTTGCAGTTCTCTCTCATACAGAAATAGACTAGACACAAGATTCTGAATAGAAGTCTTGTTTAAGTCTCTCACTTCTCTAACAGCGGTGACCTTAGTATGATACTCATTTCCCAAAGAACTTAGAAAACGAATATTAAGATCTTTCATAGTATAAACTTTACCTAATGAAGCACATAAATTACTTACCTCGCAAAATCTGTCGTAGACACTCCTTAGTGATTCACCATCTTGTTTCTTGAAGGATTCAAACTCAGCAATGCAGTCGTAGAGTCTGTTGTCCTTCACCTGCTCGTCACCTTCAAAGTATGCAAGGAGCTTGTTCCAGCATTCTTGAGCTGTGGAGCACAAGTCAATAAGTTTGTATTGCTTGTCATCCAATCCACATGAGATAATGTGGCATGCTTTTCCATCTAGGGCAGCAGAAAGTTTGTCGTCGTCGGTCCATTCCTCTCTGGGTTTCTCAATCAAAGTTTCATCAATCTGAACATGGGTTTCCTGTTCAGTTTCTCGATCAGCATGTTGTGTCAGCGGAGTGGAGGGAATAGGTCTGTAGGTGGTTGAAACTTTTAACGGAATGATTGGACCACCTTCTATGACCTTCATCAACCGGTCATCGATTGAGTTCATATACTTTATCATACGAGATTTCCAGACACCAAACTCGTTGACATTCAACAACGGAATGGTGGTGATGTTGAATGACTGCATGATTTTTCCTGCCATGGTATCGGCAAACAAGCTGCAAAGCTTGGAAATTTCTTTCAAAATTCCAAGCTCTGATACCAATTGTTAGGCCCAATTGGTAGGAAAATAGGCTAGAGGGGGGGGGTGAATAGCCTAATTAAAACTTTTTCAAAGAAACACTTTTATAAATGCAAAGTCACTTATCAGATTGCAAACTATTATCAGTAAGCGCAGCGGAGAAGATATGACTTGTTTTAACTCACACAAAATCAGTTTATAAAAAGGTTTTGAGAGCTTGGTTTAAACACAAAGTAGTTTCTAAAAGTTCAATGCAGTTTCAAGAGATTGGTCAATGGAAATGATGATGAGTCAGCAAGAACAGTAAAGATTTGCCGGTGATAGAGTTCCAACCGGCAAGGACAGTAAGTAACAGAGGACACAGAGATTTGGAGAGGTTCACAGTGTAAATACTGCTACGTCCTCTACCAAGTTTGGTCAGAACTTGGATTTGGGTTAAGAGCACTATTAAATATCCCTAGTCTATTACAAGAGCGGCTTTGCCGGATACAAAGACTAAATTCTAGAGATAGTTTAATGAATCGTAAAGCAAATATCTGACCAAGTGTATTTGAGCGGCAAGTTCAAAAGAACTTATCTCACTCAGGTGGGTGTGTGAAAACTCAGACAACGTATTCCTTAAAATAATCTAGTTCGGGAATACTAACAGTGTTGTAGAGTTTGTGCACAAGTGTATGTCCTATTAAATGATCTAATGATTATCTGGACAAGGAATGTTTGAGGTTCAATGAATGCTGCAAACAACCAACTCTCTTCAATGCACTAAAATCACCACCCTTCTTCAATGCACTGAGTCCTCTATATATAGGAGGAGTTAATGTCTTAGCTTGTTGAAGAAGGATAACATTTGAATTTCCAGCTGGGTAGGTGAGGAGCATTTAATGCAGTATCCTTGGCATTAATGGCGAAGATACGCGTGCCTTAAAAATCTGATGGGTAAAGACCCCTTTGTCTCAACCGGTTACCTGCAAAAGCAAGTAGAGACAGAGTATAGCTAAAAGTAGCTATGTGTCAGACGGCGTAGAAATCATTACAGAGCAGGTAAACTACTTTATGATAAAACAGTATAGAGACAATCAGCAAGGTTGACTTTAATGGAGTGATGTCACCTGACTGACAGTGCAGACTGTCTATTATATCGGCATGTTGTGAATGGAGTTGATCGGCAACTTCTTTAATAAGTTGATCGGCAACTTGTCGCATGTTAAGAATAGAGTTGATCGGCAACTTGTTTACTGGTCTGCTGATTTGCTTCCTCTTGCTGGTTTGTCTTGAATGAAGAGTTGAAATACACCTGTGCTGATCACAAAGGATCCTAAGTGCACCTTAAAAAGGTTCTAATAAAATTGGGGGACCCTAAGTGTAGACATGATTGGGATTAAGTAATTCTAGGACCTAGGTATCTATTTGAACAACAAGCTCTTTCCTTGTGGGCCGGTGAGTGGTGTTGCCTTGGTATTGGTTCTTGAAGGCAAGCATGGCGGAGTCCCAATCAAGACGGACAGTGAGCGGGAGAGTAGCATACCAATCTTTTGCCGCCCCCTCGAGAGTGAGAGGGAAGCATTGAGCCATCACCTTGGGAGAGACCTTCTTCGGAACCATTGCCCAAATATAAGTCTCAATGTGAGCCATGGGACAAGAGTTGCCCTTGAATTTGCTTATGTCGGGCATCTTGAACTTATCGGGAAGAGCGGCCATAGTACTCATGAGGATGGATGATTGATAAAGGCTTGTGTCGGAGCCTTTCCCCATGTTGAGCCCATTGAATTTTTGGTCGATGTAGGCCATGATAGAATCCACCATTTTGGGCTCATTGTTCTCAGAACTTGGTTCCCCTATTTTCTTGGTGCGGGTGTTGACATACGGACTTTTGAACAAACCCTCGGTCCACTCGGATTCATCATCATTGTTCTTGTTCTTCCCATTGGCAAGGTTAGTGAGCTTTTCTTTCATTAGCTCCATCTCGGCCTCGTGGGCCTCCCTTTGGCTGTCGAGGTGGGATTGCCAAATGTCGTCTTTGCTTTTTGCCTCCTTGTTAAGGGTGGAGACTTGCTCTTGGAGGAGTTGGACCATAGTTGAGAGCTGTTCGAGAGACATGGTGTTGCTGCTGCCAGTCATGGTTGATGTTGGAGCTGTTGGAGTGATCTCTTCACGGACTAACCGATTTGTTGAATCCCGGTAGACTCTGTAAGTACCAATAGAACCTACATTGCAGAAGAGGCCCTTGTCAGTCTTGAGTAACACTTGCGGTCCATGAAGAGGCTTAGAACACACAGTTGGGCACACGACTCGAACCACATAAGAAAAACTCTTTTTTTTTTTTTTATAAGTCGGAGGGAATGAATCCCTTTTGGGGTTTCTAAGAAAATAATGGAATCGTCACACTAGTATATAGACCATCTCGCGGTCCCATATACTCATCGGATTCCATCGCGCTTGTGAATCCTACATGTATCGGGATTAAACTAAATTAATGTAGTAAAGCATACATGCGGGGACGGATTTTTATTTTCGTCCAAAATAACCACTTTTGGGGACAGATTTTATTGCGTCCATTTCAACAAGTTGGCATGTATGATTTGAAGACATTAGTTTAGGGAAATCTCGGTACATGGAAACCGACTTGAGTCACGGAGTGTTAGACCCTAACTAGAATTGTGTGGTTTGTGGTATAGGACGAAATTCCGTTATGGTCCAACTTTGAACGGAAAGAGGGGAAATCTATTATAGATAGTAATACAACGACAATTCCGAATCCGCTTTGTCTACGAACAAGGAAGCTATAAGTAATGCAACGATGAATCTCATGGAGAGTTCGATCCTGGCTCAGGATATTAGCGAAGTGGCCTCTCGAATCGACTTGAGCCTTCAAAAATATCTGAATACATCTGATGAGCAACCTGGTGAAAAGAAATTGATCCGTGCTAACTGTTCCCTCTGCTGCATGTGAGTTTTTCTATTTTGATTTCCTCCCCCGCCGTGATTGAATGAGAATGGATAAGAGGCTCCGAAGAACCCAATTTTCACTATTTTTTTTTCTTTCGCTAGTTCTTCTTCCAAGTGCAGGGCGGACGATTTTCAAGCAGACTCCCTATTCATTAGATCGGGAAGATGTCTAAGATTTCGTGATCCGCTGCCGACCTTATTGCCTCGGATCGAGTCGGTATGCTCTTGCAATTGGGTCGTTGCGATTACGGGTTGGATGTCTAATTGTCCAGGCGGGCTTCGGTCGCCGGCCCCCTGTCATCAGGTCTCGGCTTGAATATGAGGCTCAAAGGTCACCCCCGGCATGTAGTCTTGAACTACGCCACGGGCTGAGGTTCACCGCTTCAAAAGAGCCAAGGTCTGGTGGAGCTTGAAACTTTCTAGGACGGGCCTCGACGGGTTTGGGGTTGGACTTGTGCGACTCGATAGTGAGCAGTTCATAGGAATATGTGCATGTAGTGTGAGGTCTAACAAGTGACAATTTTTTTTTTTTTTTTTTTGAAAAGAAAGAAAACAAACACATAAGCACATAAATTACAACTCCCGAATCACCCGTGTGACCGGTAAATAAAACACAAAATTAAAACAGTCCGAGGGTTCAATTCTGTTCTGATGCAGGCAACTGTGCCCACACCCCCACTGTTCTGCTCAGTCACTGAAACCTGTTTCTGTTCTGGAAACCAACCCAGAAGCGTGCGCCTCTGAATGTTGATGTGGGACGCGCGCGCATGGCGCAATGCTTATGGGAGGCGCGCGCTTCTGGTCACACCTGTCAGAATGTCAGAGTTTGGACTCAGGGGATTGCCCTGGTCCTATGTTCATATTGTAACCCCTGCAGAAGTGATTAGTGCAGAATAGCAGAAGTAGAAGATGAAGAACATGAAGAAGCGGGCGATTCTGGTTCTTGATGCGGGATGCGCGCGCCTTAGGCTTAAAAGGCCAGACGCGCGCGCCTCCCCCATCAGGAATCAGAATGCCCAGAAAAGATGTAGATTTCGATCAGAATGCAAGTTTAACCCTCAAAACTTCCCCAGCAGAGTCGCCCCCCGGGGGGAACCACGGCTTTAGGCTCGAGCGCGTGATGTTACCCTAGGATGTCTAATTTGTTTTAGAGTCGCCACCTATGTTTTGAGGAACATAAGAAAAACCTATTGATTATAGCCTAAGTTTGATTACGAAAACAGAGATTCTTTGTTTTGAGGTTCGGGGGTTAGATTACGAGATGGGAAGTAACGAAACACCCATCTCGCCCAACTTAAGTTGGTCTTGCTTGATCAAAATATACATGAATGAAAATGTTCTTCTTCTTCTTCTTTAAGTCATAAAAAGGGGGGTTTAAAATATGATTTGGAATGTAGGAGATAACCCCTTAACCAACCTCAATGAGATGAGGTGATCATTAGAGTCATGTCCCCAAAATGATTTGGGTGATTGCACATTTGATTAAAGTAAAAGAGAGAGAGAGGAGATGAAGTAGAAAAGAAAGGAAAAGATGGACTTTTACCTACAATTTGAAGAACTTCAAATGTTGCTTGATGAGACCCTTGGAGAACCTTTAGAAAGAGATTTTTTGTGTAGTTTTTGTAAGTTCAATCTTTGGTCTAAGTTTTCGATCCTTGAAAATGGAGGTAAAGAGAGGTTTTTATAGGTGAAAGAGGGGTGTTTTTGGTGCCAAAACTCAGTCACCAAGAAATCCTTCCCGGGCAAAATCCTGTAAATTGAGTAACGGAGAGAATCCTGGCCAAAAATCTGTAACTGACGCCCAGAGGCGCGCGCTTCCTGCTTTGGGGGCGGGAGGCGCGCGCGCCTGGATCCTCCTGTCGGAGGCGCGCGACTCAGAGAAGGCAATTTTGACAGAATGGACTAGAAAGTCAGCCCTGTCATTCAGTTTAGTCCCTAGACTTAACGAAGTTAGTCAGGAACTTAATGGAAGTGACAGAAACTAACGAGAAACACTTAAAATAGGAAAAAACACAAGATCAAATGTGCAAAAGGGGTGAGCGGTCCAAGGCGGGGTGTCTACACTTTCCTGTTCTGCATCAAAACACAATCCAAACCCTCTTTCGAAGCATCACTGTAAATCACTAGACCATCGCTCCCATTAGGCAAAGTCAAGATCGTAGCGGTAGTCAACCTCTTCTTCAATTCCTCGAAACTCTTGTCACATTTCTCGGTCCACTCGAACGGGACATTCTTCCGGGTCAACTGAGTCATCGGAGTAGCAATCCTCGAAAACCCTTCTATGAACCTTCTGTAATAACCGGCTAAACCCAGAAAACTTCTGATCTCGGTCACTGACTCGGGTCTCTTCCAATCCACTATAGCCTCTATCTTTGAAGGATCCACCGAAATCCCATCTTTCGAAATAACATGACCCAGAAATGAAATCTTCTCGAACCAAAATTCGCATTTACTAAACTTCGCAAACAATTTCTCCCTCGCAAGAATGGATAAAACTGTCCTCAAGTGTTGCTCGTGCTCCTCTCGGGATTTAGAGTAGACGAGTATATCATCAATAAAGACCACCACGAACGAATCAAGATAAGGATGGAAAACCCGGTTCATCAAATCCATAAACACGGCCGGCGCGTTAGTCAACCCAAACGGCATAACCAGGAACTCGTAATGACCATACCGAGTGCGAAAAGCAGTCTTCGGAACATCTTCCGATCGAATCTTCAATTGATGGTACCCACTCCTCAAATCAAGTTTAGAAAACACCACAGACCCTTGAAGCTGATCAAATAAATCATCGATATGCGGTAGAGGATACTTATTCTTCACTGTAACCTGATTCAACTTCCGGTAATCGATACACAATCTCAAAGAACCATCTTTCTTCCGCACAAATAAAACCGGTGCTCCCCATGGGGAAACACTAGGGCGGATAAACCCTCGATCAAGCAACTCTTGCAATTGAACCTTTAGTTCCTTCAACTCTGCGGGAGCCAACCTATACGGTGCTTTCGAAATTGGAGTTGTACCCGGCAAAAGGTCAATACAAAATTCTATCTCACGATCTGGAGGCATATCATATTCAGAAGAGAAAACATCGGGAAATTCCCTAACTACCCGAACACTCTCCAAACTAGGGGATTCTTTCCTAGTATCAAGAACACTAGCCAAATACCCCTCACAACCCCGGTGCAACAATTTTCTCGCTTTCACATAGGAAATCACACGAATATTTTTACCCAAAGGCATAGCCTCAAAAACAAATTTAGGCATATCAGGGATAGAAAAAGTAACAACTTTCCTACGGCAATCAATAGAAGCATGAAACTTTCTCAACCAATCCATACCCAAAATGACATCAAAGTCCTGAATAGGAAGCACTACCAAGTCCGCACATAAGACACGACCACATATAACCACATCACAAGCACGAAAGACTCTATCAGTCACCAAACACTCTCCCATAGGAGTAGACACCTCTAACACATAAGGCAATGACTCAGATGCAGCATTTAGTAGAGAAGCAAATTGCACAGAAATGTAAGAATGAGATGATCCTGGATCTACTAACGCTCGTGCGCTCACACTAGATATAGAAATAATACCTCCAATAACTGTGGGATCATCTGTGGCTTGTTGTTGATTCATTGCAAACACTTTCCCTTGGACCTTAGGCTTTCCCGTAGCGTCCCTTTTCTGACCCTGTGGAGCACCAGCTCCTACCCCAGACGGTTGACCTCTATTCCTCGGACAATCCCTCACATAATGCCCCATTTAGCCACAATTGGTGCACCTTCCCTGTTTCTTCCAACACCGGTCCTCTGAATGGCCTTCCTTTTGGCAATATGAACAAAGTCTCCTATTTTGGTTCCCTTGGTTCCCGGAAGTAGTACCCGGGTTCCTTGGGATCGGTTGCCCTCGGGACTAAGATTGTCCCCCAAAGTTACCTCGGTTATCAACCCGTGGTTGTGACTTGCCTTGCCCTCCCGGCTTGCTAGAGTTAGTCACCTTGACCTTCTTCTTATGCTCCTCTATGTCTTGCTCAATTAAGTATGCACGGTCTACCGCATCCTGGAATGTCACAATCCTCTGAGCTATAAGTTGAGTGCGGATAGAAGTCTTCAAACCCCGGATGAATCTCATGGCCTTCTGTTCTTCGGTCCTCACAAGATAGTCACAATACCGGGCTAATTCTGTGAACTTAGCCGAGTATTGAGCTATAGACAACAAACCTTGCTCCAAGTTGAGAAGCTCGATCTCCTTTCGGTTCTGATCCACTACCGGAATGAAATGCTCTTTGAACTTCCGCACAAACAATTCCCAAGCATACACTGTGTGAGTGTCATCCCAACTAGCTTTAACTCCTTTCCACCAATGCTCGGCGGCCCCAACCAATTTATAAGCCGCAAACCGGACCCTATCCTCGTCCGTGCACCCAAACAGATCATAAATTTTCTCCATTGACTCGATCCATAGTTCGGCCTTCTTCACATCGGGCTCACCGTCAAACTCTCTCGGTTTTAACTTCAGAAACTGCTCCAACCAGTATCTCGGAGGTGGCACATACTCCTCTCTTGGACCTTGATCATGAATAGCCTTCATGGCGGCCTCAAACATTCCTTGGAACATGGCACGGTTCTCTTCCCGAAGATCATTCTGATTCTGAGCCCCACTAGAACCTTCACCCGTTCTTCTTCTAGCCATTGAGAACAATTACCTGCATAAAACATCAACCGTTACTCACTCCGAACACAACTACCCTCCTAGGTCATACTAGTCCACCTAGACTTATACTTAGAGCTAAACCAGGCTCTGATACCAACTGCCGCGACCCCGAACCCCGCGGGCCCGAGATCGCGAGCTGGACGTCGACTTAAACAATAACTCTAAAATAATGACTATAAAAATTTCCTTTTATACCAAAAGATGATAACACAAGGTTTTGAAATCCAACTTAAACAACATAATAAAACTAGTATAAACTCCATAAGCTTATACGCCAAAGTTATAAAATATACAAATCCTAGTGACATCAATGTTTGGTACAAATATCCCAAAAAGGTTACACATTTATATAATGTAAACCCACCAATATCAACCTGCCCCAAAAGCTCGAACCCACTCGACGTCCTGTCTCGTGATCAGCGAGTCTAATCCTTTCCACCTGGGGGGGTTAAGGAAAAACAAAGACAAAAGAAAAGGGGGTGAGATAAATCTCAATAAGTTACTAATGCAACTACATGACATGCTAAGATGCAATATACAATAGTAAATCATAGATAGAACATAGAAGTTATCACATAACAGATAGCAGCAGAAATAAACACATAACAAAGGATATAGCCAAGGTTTTCCCAAACTGATATAACCAAATAAAGGTCGCTGCGCAGCTTCAATAATCAACAAATCATCATCTTCATAATAGCATGAAAGCTGAAGAGAAATCCCCGGTACCGGAACCAATAACAAAGTAATGTGCCACAAAGGGCGGGAGCCATGCCACAAAGTCATGCTCCAAACATCTCAACCAAGGCCAATCTGGAAGAGGAAAATAAGGGCAAAACAATGGTCGACACCATAATGGACTTGGCCGGTGCCATCACAGTATCTCGCATCGCCCGACACAACCACAAATACCAGCTGGACTTTCAAATAAATGCTAAGTAATAAATACTAGCTTAATTAAACAACTTAAGGTTCCAAAGTAGGGAACCATTCCAATTAAATCACCACAAAGGTAAACCAATACAAACAGCACATCAAGGATGGACCACATTCCCAAAATGATACTCAATCAAATTCCGTAACATATTTATTCACAAAAGAATCAAATCCAATTAATAAAGTGTTCCATGATGTTAACTTAAGTTAGTTAGAAGAATAAAACCTAAGCTAGTTAAGCCCTTAGTCCTAAACCAAGCAAAAAGGGCAAAATTCCAAGCAGGCAGGCGGGCGGGCGGGCGCCTGGGTAGGGGAGAGCGCGCGCTTATTTCAACAGAAGGTCTGGCCACTGGAAAAAGGGGGGCAGGCGGGCGCCTGGTCCAACCCGGGCGGGCGCCTGGTCTGGTTCTTGGCCGGGAAAAACAGAGCTGGGTTCAACAATTTCTTACCCATTTCACACAATACTCAAAATCAAACACAACCAACAAGTTTGCTAAGGTACCCAAACAACATTTAAGCTTAAGGGAACCTAACTAACACCATTTATCAACCCAAAACCAAGATTGAATCAGGGACATTCATCAAATCACCATTTTTAGCCAAAAACTCATATAAATTCCAAATCAATTCCAAACTCAACCAAACTTCAAATATAACAATTAAAGCATTGTAGAAATATGTTATGAGCATTTTAGCATAAAAATGGGGGAAAAGCAACTTACTTGAGATTTCTCAAAGATGATGGATTTCAAATATTTTTGGCTTCCTACGATCCTATCGACGATCTAAACAAGATTCATGTTTTAAGAAATGAGAAATAACAAGAAGAAGATGAAGAAAATGAAGAGAGAAGGAAGAGAAGAAAAACTTACCATAAACAAGGAGAGAGAGAGAGAGTTTGCTGGGAGAGAGAAATGAGGAGTGAGGGTGAAAGAGTAGGGAGGTTAGGGAGGTGAGGGAGAAGAGAGGGAGTAGGGGATATTATTTCAAAATGTTACACTCAGGCCCCTTCCCCATCCACTAACACAATTACTTACACTCTCTACTAACAATTAAGACCCAACAATACTACACTAACCCAAATGACCCAAATAAAATGCTAGGCATAAATATTATGAAACATAAAATGCACACATAAATATTTAAATAAATAATAATTTAAATAAATAAATAAGCAAATAAATAAATAATAATTATTTATTACTAATAAAATAGAGCCTAGTTTTCGGGTCGTGACATGAAATGTTTATTGTTATTGTTGAATGAAATGTTTGTTAGTTAATATTAATTTTTATTTATTCAATTTCAAGGTTATAATTTATATAAAAATAGGTGCAGCAGAGACAAAAAATGAAAAAATAATAATATATATATAGCCTTAGATAGCGCTTTTTATGCGCTATCTAAGTTAGCTTGCATTTTTTTTTAAAAGCACTTAGATAGCGCATAAAAAAGCGCTATGCAAGTTGAATTCTGAAAAACGCTATGTTAGATCCTTCGCATAGATAGCACATAAAAAGCGCTATGTTAACTTGCATAGCGGTCGCTTACATAGCGCTTTTATGAGCTATCTAAGCCCAAAAATAAGCGCTATGCAAGCCTAAATCTGTACTAGTGATATAATAATGGGCAAACGATAAATTGGGGTAACGTACTATTGAGTTTGTTGCAAATAATGGAACATACTAAGAATTGACATCTTAATGTAACGTACTTTACCATCTCAAATCATACTATAGAACGTATTTTAAAGATGTTAAAAAAATAACTGAAATGTCAACAAAATAAGAAAAAAACTAACTCCATTAAATATATTTAACATTGGTTAAAATCGTTACCCCTTCCCCAAACCCAAATACGCTCAACAAGAATTCGTGTCTCCCACTCCAGCTCTTCTCTTTACGTCAACCCCCATCTCCCAGTCGCCTCTCAATCCCGCCTCCCCACCACCGACCCCCAGGTTGTTTCACTTTCCGTTCCCTCCTCTCCCCTCCATATCGACCCCTTTCCCTAGGCCATCGCCTCCAGATCTTCATCACACAGCCCTCGAAATCTTGGTTCAATTTGAGGGAGGAGAGAGAGAGACGGGCGAAATCTGGTTCGATTGGAGCAAAATCTGAGTTTCTTAGTTGGATATGAGCAAAATTTGGGTTCAATTGAGTGATTCTTGTTTTCTTGGTTTGATTATTTGAGCAAAAAATTTATATGATTTATGGGTTATTTTATTGGTGGTCATATTATTGATGATCGTTGTGATTTGTGTATGTGTGAATACGCGTGATTGAAATTGAGAGTCGCCACGTTGTTTTATTTGTAGTTAAAACATTGAGAAAACTATTTATGAGAATAATAGGGTTCGGGGGTCAAATTATAATAAGAGAAGAATATTAATGTGATCACTCCTATTGCCGATGAATCGGTCTTTCTATCATGATCAATGTGTGTGTGTGTGTGTAGTGTTTGAGACCGAATCCGATGATTGCATACATTCTTCTCATCGAGAGAAGCTCAGGTCAGCGTAGGTCATTGATGAATTAAGAATAGGAATATGGAGCGGGATCATGCATACAGAGGGGGAAGATTATGGTTAGAAGTAGTTCCTAGATCATATTAGGGTTTGATGAAACCCTAAGATCATCATCAGCTACGTTATATGCACATAATAGGGATTAAAACCCTAGATCTAGTATGTTATGTAGAATAAGTCTTAGATCTAGAATAATAATAAGAACATCATGAAAACATATAAATGAACATGTAAACATGAAGATCGCTACCCTAAATATAGCATTTATTATGAATTTAGACTAAGAACATGAAAAACGCATGAAGAACATAAGAATATGGATGCATAAATATAATGAAAACATGCATAATATAGATCTTGTAGGAACCCAAAAACCCGTCCCTATTTATTTTATATTTTTAGGGATTTTTATTTGACTTATGTGTGCATTTTATGTGTTGCATCATATTTTATGATTTGCATATCGTACTTGATTATTTGTGTTATTTAATTAGTTAGTAATAATAATGGTTAAATGAGTTAAATAATTAAGTTGAAACTTTAGGGTCCTTGTTGAAATTATAAGTTAAGGGGCTTAAGTGTTAACTTTGAAAGTCCAGTGACCAAATTGTAAAATGGATGAAGATTTTTATAAAAACAAGCTTATCCTCCTCCTCCTTCTCTGTGTTAACTTTCCTCTGCACTTTCTCGTTTCATTCGTAGGGTTAAAGAAAGAAAAGTTAAGTTCAACCCATTTCGATTTAATTCTTTTCATTTACTTACCCGTTTTAAAAACTAATTATATAAAAATGATCAGGGCGTCGAATAGGTCCTTTCTAGCCGAACAAAACTTATTTCAGCAGTACTTTTTCCGGAAATAGGTAAGTTACTAATTCCCCTTTAAATGTTAAAATGGTCATAGATGTTATATATGATACTTGTAATTGTTATTTTGTGATTTGGGTAATATTTGCTATACTTGTAATTTTGAGACAAAGGGAGTATTTAGTATGTTGGTTTGGTTGTGTTCAAAGTAGTGCTAAAGTTGTTTTGAGACTAATTGAGTAGTCTTAATAAAGTTATAAACGTAAGCGTTGTACTTTTGGGTCGGTGAACCGGAAGGAGTATAAATCATTTTGGGTTTTGGTCTGTCGAGTGGGTTGGGCGGCCGCCCAGAAGGGGCGTGCGGCCGCACATTTATCTGAAAGATTTTGTTCTTGAGAAAGCTGATTGTGTGCGACCGCACACCCTATTTTGAGCGGCCGCACACTTTCCCCTGAATCTTATAGTTTGGTTGAGGTAAGGTATAGAAGGTTAACATTGGTTTAATCTTTGGGGTATTGTCTAGGACCAATATATGAGTGTCCTATGATATTATCATGGTTAATGAGAAGGGTGTTCAAGTGTGTGCAAGGATATATTGTGACCTTGAATCATGTTGTTATAGACTCTTTGTGAGTGATTCTTTATGAGCATCTTTGATGTGTTTGGCTTGGTTCATTATGTTAGAATCATTGCCCCGGCTGTTGTTTAGCAAGTATTCATTACTGTGGTTCTTGTGAAAAGTCCAGCTGGTCTTGTTGTGGAGTCAGGCAATGAGAGAATTATAGTGGTACATTCTATGTTCACTATAAGTTTTTCCATTGGTACCTCGTGTCAGGCGGTGGGAGAATTATAGTGGCACCCAAGCCAAGTTCACTATAAGGTGTCCACTGTGCCTTCTTTGTTTCCCTAGTCCAGATTGGCCTTGGATGGGATGAATTGCTCCCTTTGGTGAGTATTTGGGTTATGACTTTGTGTCATATTTCCCTCTCTGGTTACTTCGTTCTATTGGTTATGGTTGGGTTTTCGGGATCCCGGCTTCAGCTATTTATGCTACTCAGATGGTTTTCTCAGTTCGTTTTCTCAGATGGTATTCTCAGACAGTTATGGTTATTGGGTAAACCTTAGCTTGGTATCCACCGGAGTGTGGGATATGTGATAAATGTGATATATGAGTTGATGTTATCTCTCATGCTCTATGCTATATGATTACTTATTGATATTGTTCTTTATGATTATCATATCAGCATGTAACGTAGTTGCATTTTAGTAGCTTACTGAGATTCATTCTTACCCTTATTTGTTTACTATTTTAGATAAAGGCGAGTCCATGGGATAGGACACTTGGCACGGGAGGACGTTGGATTGGTAAGAGTTGGTACTTGTTTTGTGAAGGTTACATTATGTAAATGTAAAACCTTTTGGGTAGAGTACTTTCAGTGTGAAAGCGTTTGTAAAGTTTGTTTCAAGTTTAGATAAAGTGTTTGAACTTCAAGTGTGTTAAACTTTATAAAAGTACATTTCAAAAAATTTTCAAAAGTGTTTTATAACGTCTTCCACTCGTGTCCCTAGCGTGGGGCCAAGTAGAACCACGGGTCTGGGGCGCGACAGTTGGTATCAGAGCTAGGTTGTAGATGGTCTAGAATGACTAAATGACCTAGGAGGGTAGTAGAGTATAGAGTGAGTAACGTTGAGTGTTTTATGAAGGTATTCATTAAAAATGGTTGAGAATAAAGGAGATCAGGCTGGCTCTTCGGGGCAAGGGGATGCCAGAGAAGAGGCTCGAATTATGTTTCAAGGAATGTTTGAAGCAGCAATGAAAAATTTAAATGATCAGAGGCAGGAAAGGGAACAAGTACCACCAAGATATGGCCTAGAACAGTTTCTAAAAATGAAGCCTATGGAGTATGATGGAGAGCCTGATGTATCTAAGACTGAAAGGTGGATTGAATCAATGGAAAATATCTTTGATGCTTTGAGATGTTCTGAGGAAGATCAAGTCAGGTTTGCTACCTATAAGTTGAATGGAGTTGCCGAGCATTGGTGGAAAGCTTTGAAAACAAAATGGGATGAGACTCATGTACCTTACACTTGGGATAATTTTCTGGGAAAGTTTAAAGAACACTTCATTCCCTGAGTAGATCAAGACAGGAAGGAAATGGAATTTCTTAGCTTGGAGCAAGGTTCTATGTCAGTTGCTTAGTATTCGGCTAAGTTTTCAGAGTTGTCCAGGTATTGTACTTACTTAGTGGCAACTGAGGAGAGGAAGGCTACGAGGTTTGTGAAAGGTTTGAAAACTGTGATTAGAACTCAGCTAGTATCCCACAAGTTGCAAGATTTTCAGGATGCAGTTGATAGAGCCTACCAGGTGGAGCATGACATTGAAGAACATAAGAGGAAAATGGAGTTGTTAGGCGCTGGGAAACAAGTTAGGCAACAACAACAATGTGCTGATAATAGAGGAAATCAAGGTGGATCTTCACAAGTCAAAGGGTCTTTTCAAAGACAGTCAGGTAATAGGAATCAAAGTAACACTTTAGGGAGTCAGAGCAGAGGAGTTTGTAATTATTGTCAGAAAGAAGGGCATTCAGAAGAATGATGTTGGAAGAAACAGGGTAAATGTTTGAACGGTGGTCAGTTAGGACATTTTCAGAGGGATTGCCCTAAGTTTAAGATACAGGCATCGGGAAGTGTGGTTGGGTCTTCTCAGGGCCAGAAAAGGGATTCTTCGGGAAAGCCTAAAGTTCAGGGTCGTGTCTTTGCCATTTCTCAACAACAGGCTTCAGATTCCTCTAATGTGATAGGAGGTATTATTTCTGTGTCTAGTTGTAGATACCCCGGAAATCACAGCTTGGCTAGAGCGGTGAATTATCCTAGGATGTCTAACTTGTTTTAGATTGTTTAGAGTCGCCACCTATGTTTTTAAAGGAACATAAGAAAAACCTAGAAATAGCCTAATTTATGTACAAAACCAGAGATTCGGGAGAGAAGGGTTCGGGGGTTAGGTGACGGAGTGGGAAGTACTTAAACACCCACTCCACCCCGCTTACGCGGGTCTTGCTACTATTGGTGTTCTAATATTTACATGTCCTTCAATTAATTAAATAGAAATGTGCTAACAATTGTGATGAGAAGAAAAGGGGAAATAAAGGGGAAATAAAATAGAATTGTTTTATTTATTTAATGATAAAGATTACATGTAACAAGTAATGTTAAAGAATTACATTAAAAGATGAAGAGAAATTAACATGGTGAATTAAAGTTAAGATTAAAATGTAGGGAGATAACCTTAACTAACTTCAATATGTGAAGTAGTTATGTTGGTCATGTCCCATTAATGGGGATTGCATACATTGACTAGAACATGAATAGAATAAAAAAAAAAAGAAGACTTGTACCTTTAGAAAGAAGACTTCAAACTTGGACTTGAAAATGATGTTGTTGTGTAGAGATTTGTGTAGAGTTTCGTTGCGTAAAACTCTTGTTGGGAGAATTTGTGTAGGGAAAATGATATATAATTTGTGTAGAGAGAAAGTTCCAAGTCCCTTTTCTAAGGTAGAAGATGATGGTTTTTATAGGTAAAAAAGAGAGGGAAAGGTTGGAGGGAAATTGGTCAATCCATGTGAGATGGAATTGACCAATAGAAAATAAGATAAATAAAATAATAAATGAAATAAATAATAGAAAATCAAATAATAATAAAAAGAAATATTTTGTTTTTAATGAAAAGCTAGAATAAAGGATTGGGAGGTTACAAAACTAGGGGGGATGAATG
Source organism: Campanula takesimana (assembly GCA_026119855.1). Classification (NCBI taxonomy): domain Eukaryota; kingdom Viridiplantae; phylum Streptophyta; class Magnoliopsida; order Asterales; family Campanulaceae; genus Campanula; species Campanula takesimana. The sequence continues at coordinate 981,944 of JAOWBW010000377.1, forward strand.
TGGATGTAAAAAGGTGGTTTTTGTGATCAATAAAAGATGTTTGTAAATAAGAAAAGGGAGGGAAATAAGGTGCAATCCGTTACTGCCAAAGTGGGAAGCGCGCGGGTCCGGCTTTTGGGGCGGGACGCGCGCGCGGCTCACTGGCAGTGCCGGAAGCGCCCGCGGGTGAAAAATGACAGAATGACAGAATGACCCTAAAAGTTAACTCTGTTATGCAGTTTAGTCCAAAACTAACGGAATCAGTTAGGAACTTAACCGAAGTAACAGAAATCAACAAAAATAAGTTAAATAAAAATACTTTGTATGCAATCGGGGTGAGAGGTCCAAGGCGGGGTGTCTACACTAGTTTGAGGGCACGTACACTTATAGACCCTGGCTCATCGCATTCTTATGTGTCTATGCATTTTGCTTCTCGATTGCATTTGTCTTCTGAATCTCTACCTTATGTGTTAGAGGTATCTACTCCTATAGGGGAGTGTTTGGTGACCAATGAGGTGTTGCATTCTTGTGATGTGCATATACGTGAGCTTGTTTTACCTGCCGAGTTAGTTATCTTACCATTACAAGATTTAGATGTTATCTTGGGTATGGATTGGTTGGGTAAATATCATGCGTCTGTTGATTGTGCTAAAAAAGTGGTCACATTTTCTATCCCTAATGTTCCTAAATTTACTTTTGTAACTGTTCCTTGGGGTAGAGAGATTCGAATTATTTTTTATGTGATGGCTAGAAAGTTGTTGAACCGTGGTTGTGTGGGGTATTTGGCTAGTGTTTTGGATACTACTAAAAGGGTTCCTGATATTGAGGATGTGCCTATTGTTAAAGAATTTCAGATGTATTTTCTTCTGAGTATGCTATGCCTCCTAACCGGGAAATCGAGTTCTGTATTGACTTACTTCCAGGTACAGCTCCTATATCTGAGGCACCTTACAGAATGGCACCAGCTGAATTGAAGAAGTTAAAGGTTCAGTTACAAGAGTTACTTGATCGAGGATTCATTCGTCCTAGTGTATCCCCGTGGGGAGCTCCAGTACTATTTGTCAAAAAGAAAGATGGGTCCTTGAGATTGTGTATTGACTACAGAAAGCTAAATCAGGTAACTATAAAGAATAAATATCCGCTTCCTCATATTGATGATTTATTTGATCAACTTCAAGGGTCGATTGTCTTTTCAAAACTTGACTTGAGGAGTGGGTACCACCAGTTGAAAATCTGTTCTGAAGACATTTCTAAAACTGCTTTCCGTAGTAGATATGGCCATTATGAGTACCCTTGGTTGTTTGAGGGACTCGGTAAGTAACCCTAAAAATTCAGGACGAATTTTCTTTAAGGGGGAGTGATTGTAGCAACCCCAAAACCCGTCCCTATTTATTTTATATTTTTAGGGATTTTTATTTGACTTATGTGTGCATTTTATGTGTTGCATCATATTTTATGATTTGCATATCGTACTTGATTATTTGTGTTATTTACTTAGTTAGTAATAATAATAGTTAAAGGAGTTAAATAATTAAGTTGAAACTTTAGGGTCCTTGTTGAAATTATAAGTTAAGGGGCTTAAGTGTTAACTTTGAAAGTCCAGTGACCAAATTGTAAAAATGGATGAAGATTTTTATAAAAACAAGCTTATCCTCCTCCTCCTTCTCTGTGTTAACTTTCCTCTGCACTTTCTCGTTTCATTCTTAGGGTTAAAGAAAGAAAAATTAAGTTCAACCCATTTCGATTTAATTCTTTTTATTTACTTACCCGTTTTAAAAACTAATTATATAAAAAAGATCAGGGCTTCGAATAGGTCCTTTCTAGCCGAACAAAACTTATTTCCGCGGTACTTTTTCCGGAAATAGGTAAGTTACTAATTCTCCTTTAAATGTTAAAATGGTCATAGATGTTATATATGATACTTGTAATTGTTATTTTGTGATTTGGGTAATATTTGCTATACTTGTAATTTTGGGACAAAGGGAGTATTTAGTATGTTGGTTTGGTTGTGTTCAAAGTAGTGCTAAAGTTGTTTTGAGACTAATTGGGTAGTCTTAATAAAGTTATAAACGTAAGTGTTGTACTTTTGGGTCGGTGAAATGGAAGGATTATAAATCATTTTGGGTTTTGGTCTGTCGAGTGTGTTGGGCGGCCGCCCAGAAGGGGCATGCGGCCGCACATTTATCTGAAAGATTTTGTTCTTGAGAAAGCTGATTGTGTGCGACCACACACCCTGTTTTGAGCGGCCGCACACTTTCCCCTGAATCTTATAGTTTGGTTGAGGTAAGGTATAGAAGGTTAACTTTGGTTTAATCTTTGGGGTATTGTCTAGGACCAATGTATGAGTGTCCTGGGATATTATCATGGTTAATGAGAAGGGTGTTCAAGTGTGTGCAAGGATATATTATGACCTTGAATCATGTTGTTGTAGACTCTTTGTGAGTGATTCTTTATGAGCATCTTTGATGTGTTTGGCTTGGTTCATTATTTAGAATCATTGCCCCGTTTGTTGTTTAGCAAGTATTCATTACTGTGCTTCTTGTGAAAAGTCCAGCTGGTCTTGTTGTGGAGTCAGGCAATGGGAGAATTATAGTGGTACATGCTATGTTCACTATAAGTTTTTCCATTGGTACCTCGTGTCAGGCGGTGGGAGAATTATAGTGGCACCCAAGGCATGTTCACTATAAGGTGTCCACTGTGCCTTCTTTGTTTCCCCAGTCCAGATTGGCCTTGGATGGGATGAATTGCTCTCTTTGGTGAGTATTTGGGTTATGAATTTGTGTCATATTTCCCTCTCTGGTTACTTGGTTCTATTGGTTATGGTTTGGTTTTCGGGATCCCAGCTTCAGCTATTTATGCTGCTCAGATAGTATTCTCAGTTGGTTTTCTCAGATGGTATTCTCAGACAGTTATGGTTATTGGGTAAACCTTGGCTTGGTATCCACCGGAGTGTGGGCTATGTGATAAATGTGATATATGAGTTGATGTTATCTCTCATGCTATATGCTATATGATTATTTGTCAAAAAAAAAGATGGGTCCTTGAGATTGTGTATTGACTACAGAAAGCTGAATCAGGTAATTATAAAGAATAAATATCCGCTTCCTCATATTGATGATTTATTTGATCAACTTCAAGGGTCGATTGTCTTTTCAAAACTTGACTTGAGGAGTGGGTACCACCAGTTGAAAATCTGTTCTGAAGACATTTCTAAAACTGCTTTCCGTAGTAGATATGGCCATTATGAGTTTCTAGTTATGCCTTTCGGGTTGACTAATGCTCCAGATGTTTTTATGGATATGATGAATAGGGTCTTTAAACCTTATCTTGATACCTTCGTGGTTGTATTTATTGATGATATTTTGGTTTATTCCAAGTCCCGGGAGGAACATGAAAAGCATTTACGAATGGTTTTATCTATTCTTCGTGAGAAGCAGTTGTTTGCTAAATTCAGTAAGTGTGCTTTTTGGCTCGATGAAGTATCTTTTCTTGGGCACGTGATTTGTAATAAAGGTATATCAGTTGATCCATCTAAAGTTGAGGCTATTGTGAATTGGAAGAGGCCAGAATCAGTTACAAAAATTTGAAGTTTCTTGGGGTTAGCTGGGTACTACAGAAGGTTTATTGAGGGGTTTTCTAAGATTGCAACTCCCTTGACTCAGTTGACTCGAAAGAATGTTCCTTATGTGTGGGATGAAAAATGTCAAGTTAGTTTTGAAGAGTTGAAGAAGAGATTGACTACAGCTCCTATTCTTGCCCTACAAAATGGCAATGATGATTTGGTAATATATAGTGATGCTTCTAAAGAAGGCCTCGGGTGTGTATTAATGCAAAATGGAAGGGTGATTGCATATGCTTCGAGGAAGTTGACTCCGAGTGAGCAGAATTATCCTACCAATGACATGGAGCTTGCGGCTATTGTCTTTGCGTTGCATAAGTGGAAACATTATCTTTATGGAGAAAAGTTTGAAATTTTCACATATCATCAGAGTTTGAAGTATCTTTTCTCCCAGAAAGAGTTGAATAATAGACAACGAAGATGGATGGAGCTGTTGAAGGATTATGATTGCACCATTTCTTATCATCCGAGCATGGCAAATGTGGTAGCTGATGCTATTAGCCGGAAGTCTTATGTAGCTTCATTGATGGTGAGGGAATTGAAAATGTTGGAGGATGCTCGAGATTGGAGTCCTTATGAATCAAAGCATGGAGATATTTTTGCGAACATTCGAGTATACCAACTTTAGTTCAACAAATAAAGGAAGCTCAGAAGGATGACCCGGAGTTGGTAAAGATTATGGATAAAATCAAAGATGGTAAATTTGAGGATTTCTCCCTCAGTTCTGAAGGGGTATTGATTTTCAGAGGTCGATTGTGTGTGCCTGATGTTGATGGGATTAAACGCCAAGTTCTTGATGAAGGCCATAAATCGAGGTATACTATTCATCCCGGGAGTACTAAAATGTATCAGAATTTGAAGCAACACTTTTGGTGGAATAATATTAAGAGGGAAATAGCGGATTATGTATCCAAGTGTTTAACATGTCAACAAGTTAAAGCTGAACATCAAAGGCCCGCAGGATTGCTTCAACCATTAGAGATTCCGGAATGGAAGTGGGAACATGTTACTATGGATTTTGTGACAGGGTTACCTCGTACTCGAAGAAGGTTTGATGCAGTTTGGGTGATTGTTGATAGATTGACAAAGTCTTCTCATTTTCTACCTATTGAGATTGGTTATTCTATGGAAAAGCTTGCAACCTTGTATATTAATGAGATCGTGAAGTTACATGGAGTTCCAGTGAGCATTGTGTCTGATCGTGACCCTAGATTCACATCTCGGTTTTGGCAAGCATTTCAAAAGGCTTTGGGTTTGGAATTGAAGTTCAGTACTGCTTTTCATCCTCAAACAGATGGTCAGTCCGAAAGAACTATTCAGATTCTTGAGGACATGTTGAGGGCCTGTTCAGTTGATTTTGCAGATTCTTGGGATATTCATTTGCCTCTCGTAGAGTTTGCTTATAATAACAGTTTTCAGTCTAGTATTGGGATGGCTCCTTATGAACCCTTGTATGGGAGGAAATGTCGGTCTCCTATCAGTTGGGATGAAGTGGGAGAAGCCAAGATTTGGGGTGTTCAGATGGTTAATGATTCAGTTGAGAAGGTTAAACTTATTCGGGATCGTTTGAGTACTGCCCAGAGTAGACAGAAAAGCTATGCCGATCATCGAAGGCGAGACCTTGAGTTCAAAAAAGGTGACTTTGTGTTTTTGAAGGTTTCACCTAAGGTTGGTATTCGAAGATATGGAAAGAAAGGCAAGCTTGCTCCGAGGTATATTGGTCCATTTGAGATTCTTGGAAGAGTGGGAGATCGGGCTTATCGTCTTGCATTACCTCCTTCTCTTGATAAGATCCATAATATGTTTCATATCTCTATGCTTCGGAAGTATGTGTATGATCCTTCTCATGTTTTATCTGAGGTACCCGAGGATATTGAGCCGAGTATGTCTTATGAGGAGCATCCGGTCCAAGTGATTGATTCTAAAGTCCAAGAATTGAGAAATAAGAGTATTCCTCTTGTTCGAGTTGTGTGGAGGAACCATAATGTGGAAGAATCAACTTGGGAACTTCGGGAGGAGATCAAGAGAAAGTACCCTTGGTTGTTTGAGGGCCTCGGTAAGTAACCCTAAAAATTCAGGACGAATTTTCTTTAAGGGGGAGTGATTGTAGCAACCCCAAAACCCGTCCCTATTTATTTTATATTTTTGGGGATTTTTATTTGACTTATGTGTGCATTTTATGTGTTGCATCATATTTTATGATTTGCATATCGTACTTGATTATTTGTGTTATTTAATTAGTTAGTAATAATAATGGTTAAAGGAGTTAAATAATTAAGTTGAAACTTTAGGGTCCTTGTTGAAATTATAAGTTAAGGGGCTTAAGTGTTAACTTTGAAAGTCCAGTGACCAAATTGTAAAAATGGATGAAGATTTTTATAAAAACAAGCTTATCCTCCTCCTCCTTCTCTGTGTTAACTTTCCTCTGCACTTTCTCGTTTCATTCGTAGGGTTAAAGAAAGAAAAAGTAAGTTCAACCCATTTCAATTTAATTCTTTTTATTTACTTACCCGTTTTAAAAACTAATTATATAAAAAAGATCAGGGCGTCGAATAGGTCCTTTCTAGCCGAACAAAACTTATTTCAGCGGTACTTTTTCCGGAAATAGTTAAGTTACTAATTCCCCTTTAAATGTTAAAATGGTCATAGATGTTATATATGATACTCGTAATTGTTATTTTGTGATTTGGGTAATATTTGCTATACTTGTAATTTTGGGACAAAGGGAGTATTTAGTATGTTGGTTTGGTTGTGTTCAAAGTAGTGCTAAAGTTGTTTTGAGACTAATTGGGTAGTCTTAATAAAGTTATAAACGTAAGTGTTGTACTTTTGGGTCGGTGAAATGGAAGGAGTATAAATCATTTTGGGTTTTGGTCTGTCGAGTGTGTTGGGCGGCCGCCCAGAAGGGGCATGCGGCCGCACATTTATCTGAAAGATTTTGTTCTTGAGAAAGCTGATTGTGTGCTACCACACACCCTATTTTGAGCGGCCGCACACTTTCCCCTGAATCTTATAGTTTGGTTGAGGTAAGGTATAGAAGGTTAACTTTGGTTTAATCTTTGGGGTATTGTCTAGGATCAATATATGAGTGTCCTGGGATATTATCATGGTTAATGAGAAGGGTGTTCAAGTGTGTGCAAGGATATATTGTGACCTTGAATCATGTTGTTGTAGACTCTTTGTGAGAGATTCTTTATGAGCATCTTTGATGTGTTTGGCTTGGTTCATTATGTTAGAATCATTGCCCCGGTTGTTGTTTAGCAAGTATTCATTACTGTGCTTCTTGTGAAAAGTCCAGCTGGTCTTGTTGTGGAGTCAGGCAATGGGAGAATTATAGTGGTACATGCTATGTTCACTATAAGTTTTTCCATTGGTACCTCGTGTCAGGCGGTGGGAGAATTATAGTGGCACCCAAGCCAAGTTCACTATAAGGTGTCCACTGTGCCTTCTTTGTTTCCCCAGTCCAGATTGGCCTTGGATGGGATGAATTGCTCTCTTTGGTGAGTATTTGGATTATGACTTTGTGTCATATTTCCCTCTTTGGTTACTTGGTTCTATTGGTTATGGTTTGGTTTTCGGGATCCCAGCTTCAGCTATTTATGCTGCTCAGATGGTATTCTCAGTTGGTTTTCTCAGATGGTATTCTCAGACAGTTATGGTTATTGGGTAAACCTTGGCTTGGTATCCACCGGAGTGTGGGCTATGTGATAAATGTGATATATGAGTTGATGTTATCTCTCATGCTTGTTAGTACCCGACCTGAAAATTAGTTTATTAGGACTTTCCCAAAAATACAAGGACTTTATAGGAATTAGAAACCTTGCAAAGACTTGTCCCGGATTCCCAAAATATCTCATTTATGGCAAAATCTATCAAATTAGGTAGCAAATAGTTTCCTTAAAACCATGCAGAAACCCTAGCTTAAGAATCAAGTCAGCCTGCAGACTTGGCCACGCGGCCAACCTTGCTCCGCGTTGATCTTGGCCACGCGGCCACTCTTGTCACCGGCTTCAACCATGGATGATCTGGACCATCAGATCCTCCCATCAGTTTACTATATAAATCACTCCCATGCTGTTGGTTTAGGGGTCCGATTTTGAGAGCTCTAAGTACGAATTTTGGAGTTCTTAAACACTATTTTTCTCTCTAATTAACATTCAAACACTCAAGAAGATCCAAGGTTTATTTCTTGCCAACATAGGTAAGTTTTCTAACTTTTTCTTCATGTTCTTGCATTATTCTTAGTGTAGATCTTTTATATTCATGTTCTTGCATGTTTATTCATAGTTTCTTCGTATGCTTTGCATGTTTATTCATATGTTCATATATGTTCTTCGCATGTTCTTCATGTTCATAGATTAAAACCTTATTTATGCTATATTTAGGGTTGCGATCTTCATAATTACATGTTATTTCATAGCCGATGATGATCGAGGGTTCATCAACCCGAGGATGATCTAGGAACTATTTCTAAACCCTAATCTTTAGGTAATTCCCCTTCATTATGCATGATCCCGATTCTTCTGCCTATTCTAATTCTCTGCGAACTACGCTGACCTGAGCTTCTCACATTGAGAGGAACGTAGGCAATCTTCGGATCCGGTCTAAATCACTAACACACTACTAACACATTCATCATGATAGAAAGACCGATCAATTCGGGCAATAGGAGTGATAACGTCCAATATTCTTCTCTTGTTGTAATTTGACCCCCGAACCCATTAAACATGCTTTTTTCAATGTTTTGGCTTTAATTAAAACGGCGTGGCGACTCTCATATTTTTAATGTCGTTAAGAATATTCCCTTTGTAAATAAAAATAATCACAAGATACTTCCCATGCGTCGCTTCATCGGAAAGGGGTATTCACAGTGACGACTCTGCTGGGGACAGCTTTGAAACTTTTTCAAACTTAGTGGGTCTAACTTTCGTCACATCATGATGCTTGCCATGTTTACACATGCACACACCTGCCATGTTCACACGTGCACACACCTGCCATGTTCACACGTGCACACACCTGCCATGTTTACACGTGCACACACCTGCCATGTTTACACATGCACACACCCGCCATGTTTCCACATACACCTCACACACTTGCCATGTTCACACATGCACCCTCCACACACTTGCCATGTTTACACATGCACACACTTGCCATGTTTATACATGCATCTCACATACTTGCTATGTTCACACACGCACCCGCGCACCCCGCAATGTTAATACTTGTACTTTGTTGATACTTGTACTTTGTATATACCTTGTATCCTTGTACCCCTGTTAGCTTCGCTTTAGTACTAGGGTCAAACAAAACTCTGCTATGCTCCCCTATACATGGCTCTCTCTCCCTCTCTCATGCATTGCATTGCATCATCCTAACATCAAAAGCTTCTCTCTTTTTCTCCTTAAAAAGACTTAGTTTCTTGCCACACACTACCACAGTCCGTGTCAGCACTGCACAGGTCCCCATTACCCGGAGTATTCGATGTGCAGGAATTTGTGTGCTACTGCCGCACTCTTTTCGAGTCACTCGTCTATTCCACTCACCGTATACGGTGGGAACCTTTTACCTAACCCGTGTCAACCCACACTAGTATAGGTATCACACCTAGGTTTTGACCGGTTGGTTTGGCTAGCTTTTTCTTAATAGTCAATTAACGTGCTGTCTATGGCGAGTCATCCCCAAGTCAATGATGAATCGAGATCTTTGAGAGAAAGTGCACAAAAAAGTGATTTCCCTACAAGGGACGTGCCATGGTGAGATGAGTGTTTATTGTCAAGATCTCCGCTCATCATTAACTTGCGTAGGATGTAACATAGACGTCACGTTAAATGCCTTTAAGGAAGGGTTAGTCGTAGGATCCGATGGTTGGTGGAAGCCGCTTGCCCTATAGGACCCTCGCCCAAATTGCCGTTTGGGGGTGTGCAATGCAGGTGAAAAACGAGGGGTCTATAGACGTAATGATGGCCTCCACTGATCGTAGTCTTCTAAACTAGTTGCGAAAAAGGGGTACCCCTTCCAACCAATTAGGATGTAAATAATGTATGTTTTTATAAATTAAAATATACTTTGCATGAGCCTTCCCCCTCTCCTAAAGCTCCATTGCCCTTCAACCTTTTAGCAAAGCGAGTTTGGATCCGTTCGGGTGGTCGACTACAACGTGAAGCTTCTACTCCGTCCACGTTCTCAGTCTCGTCATCAGCAATGTCAACTCCCGCTTCAGCTTCAGCCTCTGCTCCTCCTGCCAGTGCCGCCGAGCTCAACACCGAGGCTACTCTCAATGGTATTCCCCCAAGCCTCCAGAACTTCCTTGCCGATCTCGAAGCCAAGATCAGGAATCTCGAGGAAAGCAACAAGATGTTGGAAGATCAGAACCAACAGTTGAAGGGTCACATTCAACAAAAGGGGACTAAACTGGTGCCCGATGGAGAGAATTTCATTTATGTCGAGGATGAAGAGGTCAATACCAACTGTCCCCCCAACACCAATGCTACTGCCTTCCCATTCCCAAGCTACCGCAATGTTCCACCTCCTTCTCTCTACACCCAACAAGGTTTCACTACCATGAGCAAGAACAAGGCTGTCTATGAACCTTCCCCTGAACTGCTTGGTGGCTACCTCTCCGCTAGCAAACTACCCGCACCCTCGTTGCCTCTGAGTATTGGGATGGCCGCTGCTACTGCTTCCACTACTCCTCCCGTCATTCTGTCAGAAAATATCCCCGACATCTCCAATCACCTTGTGGTTATGGCCATGCAAGAGCAAATGCGAAAGTTGATCGAGACCGTTGATAAGCAAAGTGCACCGACTACCAAAACAATCAACCCTAGCCAAGTAGGGGCTCTCCCCAAGGATTTCAAGATGCCTAAGGTGGCAATGTTTCATGGTGACTCGTGTCCTAAGACTCATTTGGATAGTTATGTGTTGGCCATGAGGGCTCGTGACTGCACCAACGAACAAATGGCTCGCGTATTTCATAGCACTTTGGATGGTATAGCTTTGCGTTGGTTCTTGGGGCTAGAACCAAGCGAGAGGCAAACTTGGGATCAGATCAGCGCCATTTTCTGTGAGAAGTATCAAGCTAACTTGGATTGGCACGTGAATCGAACAGATCTTGAGAACACTATACAAAAGCCCGGCGAGGCTATTTATGATTTTTACAAGAGGTGGAACCATCGGTTGTGTGAGGTCCAATACCCACCAAAGGCGAAGGAACAGAAACAGATTTTCTACAAATGCTTGCTACCAGAGATGAAAGCAGCTATAGGTAATGGTTACTTCCCTGATTTGCGGGAAATGGTTGACGCAGGAGTAAGGTACGAAGCAGGGTTCACTGGGATTGTGCCGCCAAAGGAAAGTCCAAAGACCAACAACAAAACTCCTTCCGCTACAAGGCTCCCACTGCGCCTGCGCCTCCTAGGGGTGGAAAGGAGGCCGTCGGCCAAGTGAATATGGTCCAGAAAGAGGTCCCGTTAGATGTCCAAGCCGTAACAAGGAATGGGGCTCCGCCGCAAAGAGAGAGGGAACACTTTGACGATTTTGGAATGCCTATGGGGAAGGTCTTTGACGTGTTAGTCAAGAGAGGTCTTATCAAGCCTTTAGAGAATTACCAACCCGCCTACCCAAGAAGTGATTTGTACGCCTCCAAGTTCTGCAAGTATCACAAGCACATCGGGCACACAACGGATGGTTGTATTCAATTGAAGCGCGTAGTACAAGGGTTAATCAATGAAAAGAAGATTGAGAAGCCGAAGGGTCCTAATGTGGTGAATAACCCTCTTCCTAACAATGGGGGCGGGGTGAATATGGTGAAAACATGCAAGATTAGTATCCTAGAGCTCATGGATGCCCTTGACAAGATAGGGCTCACGATGGTGGATATCTTCATGGCATTGGTAACGCTAGAAATGCTTGAACCATTAGAAGGACACCTTCCCCGCCTTGGTTGCGATTTGTCGAAGTTTTGCCACTACCACAAGTGCACCGGTCATACTACCGAAGAATGCTTTGAACTCAAGAAGGCCGTGCAAGAGCTCATCCACAAGGGAGTCATCGAAGACCCAAGAGATTATGTAGCTAGCAATGTACTTATGGTAGAACTTAGTGAGATCACTGATCCGGCCGAGCCTGTTGTGGCGGACTGTGATGAGATGGGTTGTATTTCAATGACTAATAATAAAGAATCTTCTTGCTACTTGTTGTCTTTAGAAGAACTAGTGAGTGAAGTCGAATCCCTAGAGGAAGAGAGTCCCAAACCCTCTCAACCTCTTTCTTGGGCCGAAATCTTCAAGGAGGCCGAAAAGACCGAAGTTTCGCCCCCTTGTCATGACTCGCCATTGTCTTTGGAGGAGCTACGTGCAGAAGTTTGTCTCCTTACAAGATCCGGTCAAGTGTACCAATCCGACCCGAGGGGTGCAAAGAAAGTCTTTGGGAAGGAACCCGAGCAAGCCGACCTAGACAAAGAAGACCCTATCCTCACTCAACTCAAAGAAACCCAAGCCCATATTTCACTATGGTCCCTACTCACCTCCTCCCTAGCCCATCGCCTCATGCTCGAACAAAACCTCGCCGCCACCATGGTACCATCCACTATTACCCCGGAGGACGTCACCCACATGATTGGTAATATCCACTATGGAAACATCATCACTTTCTCGGAGCTAGACAAGCCAGTGTTCGGAGTTGATCATAATGAGCCTTTATACATCACTGTCGAAGTAAATGGCAAGAAGATTCCCCGTGTATTCATTGACAATGGTTCTGCTATTAATATCCTGCCTTCAAGGATGATGGATGTGGTTGGCGTTCATGGTGTTGATTTACGCCCATCCAAGCAAACCATCAAAGCTTATGACTCTACATGCCGCACCGTGATAGGCGAAGTCACCTTGCCCATTACCATCGGAACAAAGATCCTGCCGACCGATTTCCACGTCATTGACATCCCCGCAACCTTCTCATTCCTCCTCGACCGGCCATGGTTACATCAGTCGGGCGCTGTCCCATCTTCCCTGCACCAGTGTGTGAATTTTCAATCTGGTAATGAAGTGACCATCATCTACAGCGATCTTGTAACTGCCCAAGGGACGGACACCAAGGGCGTTCCTGTCTTACAGATTCAGCATGGGGAAGAGAGCCGACTCTTCAACGGCTTCGAAATAGTCGCTCAAGCACAGATCTGCACCATCGACCTCACCAAAACAACGGATAAAGTGGCACCTGTTGTCAAGATACTGCGTAATATGGGCTTCATACCGGGGCTGGGGCTAGGTAAGAACTTGCAAGGCCCCACAGAATTGGTTGAAGAGGTTGATCATCGAGGGTTGTTCGGTCTAGGATACACCCTTACTCTTGAAGACAAGATGGAGCAACAAAGGATGGATTTGCTTAAAAAGATGAAGCTTCCCTACAAAAAGCCTGAAATGCGGCCATACCGCCTGTCCCTGAATAGCTACTTCGTCAGGGAAGGTGAGGAGTTTTCGTGTTTTGAGTTCGCAGAGCCATGGATTGACCACACCGGGAAGTTGCAGAAAGGGTTCGAGATTTTCAGAGATGTAGAATTCGATCGGTCCAACATGAAGCTGACTTACATGGAATATGACAAAGCCACGGGCAGAGTTAGAACCATCAGGCATGAGTACTCCACCAAGGTTGCAGATGACTTGGCAGATCAACTTGAAGCCGCAACCCTTGACAAGCCAGCAATAGAAGCCGCAGAAACTCCAAGTTTGACTGAGACGTGGGACGGCCAATATCTGCTTCAACATATGGGTAATCTGGGGCTGCACGAAGACATGGTTGCCGTCATTGGAGATGATTCCGAGGATAAGGTGGACCCAAGGACATTGGTGGTACCCATGGGGGACAAGCTCAAGAATTGGTGCATCATTGGGGGACCTATAGCTACTCCGGAATTTATGATGGGAACACTGGGGCTTACTCCTTCTCCTGTCGCCGCTCCTGCAGCATCTCCTGTCACTCACCCAAAATCCCCGTCCCCAGAGTCTAGTGTTTTACATTTTGAATTTGAGTCTTCCTCTAAGTCTGACGACCTTACGTCTGAAGACTATGATCTTGTTGCAAACGCTATTTTCCCTTTTGCCATGAATGAAACCCTCGACCTTTCCGAGTATCCCTCCATAGTCACTCTTTTAACTGATACATTGGCTAATAATCAAACTAATGATATACACTTAGTAAATAATGATTCATTAGAAGAGGCAGACACAAACACATTAAATGATGAATACATTAAAGAGATCTCAGAACAGGTTATTAATCAAAAAGAACCTCGAGCCCAAGCTGCCGATGAGGTGTTAACATGCGTGAATTTGGGAACCGAAGCCGAGCCTAAGGAAACGCAGATTAGGAGTTTCTTTAGCGGAGCCGAAAGGGAAGCACTGATTGAGCTACTCAAGGAATATGTGGATGTGTTTGCATGGTCTTATAAGGACATGCCGGGGCTCGACAACTCGATCGTAGAGCACAGAATCCCGACAGCACCAGACGCTAAGCCAGTCAAGCAGAAGCTGCGCCGCATTAAGCCGGAATGGTCTTTGCAAGTAAAGGAAGAGATTGAGAAGCTACTCCGTGTGGGTTTCATCAGGGTGATCGAATATCCAACTTGGTTATGAAATCTGGTGACTGTCAAGAAATCCAACGGTAAAGTCAGAATATGTGCGGATTTTCGGGATCTCAACAAAGCTACGCCAAAGGATGAGTTCCCCTTGCCAAATATCGACATGTTGGCGGACGCTACCACCCATTATGAGGCCAAGTCGTTCGAAACAACCGAGGAGAAGCAAGAAGCTACCCCCTCCACAACCTCGGGAAGGACCATCAGTCGGCGAGTTCGAGTTGTGTTGAAGATGCAGTCTCCTCGGAACAAAGCCGAAAAGGAAGAACTCATCAAGTTACTGCAACACCTCAACCATTTTACAACAGTGGGGGAACCGACACTCAGAGAAATAGAAAGGGCCCGCGACCAAGAATGGAGTTCGAGATGTGAGTTCGCATTATGCTGCCTCAAGGAGTACCTCGCGAATACCCCAATCCTGCACCCGGCACATGGGAATGAACTTCGGACCCCAACACCAACGACAGAATTGTGGCCCTCGCGCCAAGAAAAGAAGATCAGCGAAAAACTGCAAAGATTTTTGGAAAAATACCCCCTCTCAGTCCACCGATACACAAGAATGGGGACCCCTTTCGAAATATTGTTCGACCAACTGAAACAAATGGGCAAGATGCAACCTTTAGGGGAACATTCACTACTCTCCGAATTACCACCCCTTCAACCATTTGAACCTACCAAAAGTTGCTCTTACCACCAAGACGAAGGCCACGACACCAACGACTGTGTCGCTCTACAAAGGAGAATCCAAGGCTTGATGGACGCAAACATGCTCACCGGCGTGAGAGGATTTTGGTTCTATAGGGAAGGCGAAAACTTAGAACTCCTCGGTTGCTGCAAAATCGAGCCTTATGAGAAGAACGACTCGGAGGCACCCTCCCACCTGACTGCAGAAACAATGCAAGACATCTCAAGAGAAATAGGGGATTTAAAGCAACGCGACGCGCCACAAGACTAGACAGAATGGCAGATTTGGATGGCAACCCGTTCAAAGAACCAGTCAACCTCAGCAAGCTCAGACGCTCCTATGACTAGACTCCCCCTCTTAAAAAATAAATAAATAAATAAATAAAATAAAATTTTTACTACGCAAAAAGAAGCCCGATAGACTGAAAACCCGCAAAGGGCGGTCTATGCAAAATGAGGGTGTACAAAGCTCGCTAGATCGAAAACCCGCAAGGGCGGTCTAGGCAAAAGTTAGAGCATCCCCCCTTCTATCTTCCCTTTCTTTAAAATCATTCTAATCTGACTGGAGTGAACTACGGTGACCTGAGCCCCTTAGTCCTATTTGTAAAAGGGGAACGTAGGCAGCCTTTCAAAAGGTGCGGTCTAAAAAACAAATAAACATCCAAATCTTGTTAAGCAATAAAGATAGAAGTTGTATTTTCTGAAAGCAAAAACTTTTATTTCCATAGTCATTGCATGTTAACACTTATTTGATGAGTCTAAGCTTGACATACTTTTTGAATGAATAACCTATTCTGAAATTGAAACTAAAACAAAAGTAAACTAAATTAAACTAATGTGTCTGCAACGACCATGGAGAGACGCTCGGGATTACCCCTTAGTGCCATTTGTGCCCTCGGTCTCTTTCTTCTTGCTTTGCCCACGGCGAACTTTCTTCTTGCTAGGATTCCCGCAAAATCTTCTTTCAAACTCGCTAACACCTTTAGCCTTTCCATTAGGAGCCTCTTCGCCCTTCCTCTTCTTTGACGCCCCCACTTCTTCTCCGCCTCCGTTAGCCACGCTCTTACTCATCCTCCTCTCATAAGCCTCAGCCTCCTTAATCCTCAAGGAAAAACTTGGAGCACAGGATCCCAAAATAGTGCCCCTTAGGGTCTCTAGAGTCTGCTCCGCATGCCCAAGTCTCCCCATATACCAGTCCAAATACTCGCGTGGCAGGAAGGTGTTGCTAGAGCGTGTGAGGAAGGTCCTACGACTAAATCCGGCCTCGCCCCACATCTGAGAAAGAAGGACTGAGACACTATCATCTAACTGAAGTACCCCAAATGGAAAATCATCTCTCTCCTCGTCCCAACCCTCCGGGATGGTCTGCACCAAACCATACTGACGAAGCACTCTAGAGGGATAGTAAAAGGTAGTCCCAGAAAGGGTCGGAACTTTGATCATGTGAAGTCCCACTTGTTTCTCCCTCACAGAGTGAATGTGCCAATGGGGCACCACCCACTGAATGTCGTCAGTCACCATTTCCGCCAAATACTTTTCCCAACCTTTGAGAGTCATGCCCTCAAACTGCTCCGCCATGCCTCTAATGCGGTGCATCCATGGGGCCACCTTCAGAGAAGCCGCCGGTTTATTCACTCGAAGCCTCTCTTGCAACCACATGGTCAAAAGCCTATCACTACCACAAGGCATCCCACCATAAGCCGCAAGATGGGGAATCCCACAGAGCATCTCCCCAAGAATGGCCGGTACAATGTCATAACCTAAACGAGCCGAATTCACCATGCCCAAACACCCCTCACTAGCAAATCCAACCTCAGAAGGGAAAAGAATAGAGGCAAACAGACATAGCGCAAGATGGTCCAAGGAACGGTCAGAGGTCACATCCATGTGTATAAAGTGTTGTGGCATCCAAGAAAGGTCGACATAACCGCCCCTAGCATACCTATCAAAATCATCCGCGGACACGCCAAAGGTCATCAACTTGTCCCTCAAGCAAACGAAGTCAAAGGGCAAGGCAACTTTACCCTTCCCTTCGTAGCCACATAATGCCGCGAGGTCCTCATAAGTGGGTGTTATCTCGTTGAATGAAAAGTTGAAGACATGGAGGGTATCGTTCCAAAACTTCCCGCACGCTTGCAAGAGGTTAGTGTTGGAGTTCATGTGCAAGAATGACCAAAGACACTTTATCCCATACCGTTCATCAAGTTTCCTACCACTAGAACCAGGAAGTTTGGCAACCCACTTCTCCAAAGAGGTTATAAAGACCTCTTTCTCAAGACTTGTGATCCTAGCCTCTTGATCCATGGCAAAGAGCAAGCAAATTGGTTAAAAGGAACTCAAAAAACTGCTCAAAAGGTTGATGGTACGTTTTTGTGGCTGCAAAGGGTTCGTTAAATAGGGTACGGACTCCCACTCTTGCCAGGAAAAGGAAAAGCAGAGCCGACTACAGACTTGGCCACGCGGCCACTTGTGATATTGGAAGATATGGCCACGCGGCCAACATTGCTCTGTGCCTTGCCATGGCCATGCGGCCAACATTGCTCCGTGCCTTGTCATGGCCAGGCGGCCAACATTGCTCTGGGCCTCACCATGGCCATGCGGCCAACATCGCTCCATGCAGAAATCCAGTTTGTTTCCTCCCACTCCGTGACGGATCCATGCAACTACGTACCCGCCCCCTTCCGTGGCTCATGCATTGTATAAAATTAGGAACATTTGTAAAATAACAGTTTGCACAAGTAGGCTCCCACAATAAAATTGCATTCTAGAACATAATATACATACATGCATTTTGAATATCCGTTCTATACATACATATCCCTCTGCTCTCTACTAGCTAACAGTGTAGGAAATAAAGATAGAAAGATGGGCCCCGCCTAATCAGAATTCTCCTCCGTGGTGTCTCCACGCCGCGCTAAAGCCCGAGAACTACCGGCACCCGAACTCCGTCCCCGGACTGCTCGACCACCAATGTGAGAAGAGCCCGCACCGTTCGGAGACCGCTCACGACGCTGGGGTGACGCAACGTCGTCCCTCTGACAAGTACATGAATGGTACGCCTCCCTCAGTAAGCGCATCAACACGTTCTCCCGCCGAGCTGAACGGATATATGCCTCCCGAGTCACCTGAAAGGGAAGCCAAGGCAAATGATTACAATGCAGAAAGAAATAGATGTGTGCAAACATGACTAATACAAAGCACAAAGCCGTACCCCAGCGTCGGGCGGAGGAATGAATGTCTCCTCAACAAGATCGGCATCAGTCGGCTCCAAGCTAAGCTCCACCTCCCGGCCGCCCCTCATCACTCTCACGCTACTCGGGCGAAGGGGCATGTCAACCAAAGGCCAACTTCGACCAACGTACCGGGCCGAGCCCGATCCCTCTCCCGATAGCATCCGAGCCCGAACCTGAGGGCTGATCAGCCGTGTCCGCACGTAGCCGGCATAGTCGTCACTACCTCTGTAATGCTCTGCCGGAGTGGGAGCCAAGAAAGTCGCTAACCTCGCGGGACGGAGCATATCCTGAGGAGGGTCATAAGGAGCCCACGGTAACGCACCAGCCCTGTGCTGACGAACCACCCTCTCCCCAAGATACATGGCCTCCCCGGTGAGACCCACAAGCAGAACCCTAGAAGCGGTCAAATCCACTACATAAGGACCCACCGAAGCCTCATTGGCCGGGCTCCATGGGTAAAATCTGACCCCGACAGGCTCAGACATCGCGAACACCCTCCTCAGATCAGCAGCATCCACCGTCTTCCTATCCCGGTTTCTGCGGGAAGGAGCCCTGTTGCCCTTGCACCAGTACGACATGATGGGAACAACCTTGTTAGCACTCATCACCAACTGAAAAGGGGCGACACCGAAGATCTCGTACACCCAAGCCTGTGAATACAATGAAAAAAGACATTTCAGACCAAAGGATAGAGCAGAAATCTCAACAATGTGAAAAAGAAGGGTAGTCAAGAGCGTACCTCAAAGGCGAACTGGAACCCGTCAAAGGCCGACGAGCTAGCCCTCGAGCAATGGTCCAAAGCCCGGTAAATCTCAGCCAAACCAGCTCCACCCCAAGAAATCCCACCGACTAGGTCCAAGTCCACAAGAGCCCCTAGCAGTGAGTACCGGCAGACAGTAGCCCCACTGGGAAACAAAATTTCCGAAAAGCTGTACCATAAGAACAGCCGGACCAAGCAATCCAAATCATATTCCCCCTACTAAAGGCCTCAATAACCACCTCCACCAAGCGATTCACCTTCCCGGCCTCCACTCCATAACCCTTGACACCTCCTCCCAGGTCGGTGTCGACTCCCAGCAGAGCCTGTCTATAGTCCCGCCGCTCCGCCAAGCTCTCATCGAAAGGCAAAGGGGTACCAATAAACCTCAACCCTGTGATGGCCGTGAAATCCGTCGGCGTGATGGTAAAATCTCCCCAACTGAAGTGGAAGGTATGGGTGGTATCCCACCAGAACTCCCGGCACACCTCTATCACCGCTGCCACCTTCAGGGTAGCCCCAACCATGCGGACACTGTCAAAGAATGGGCCAAAGCCCATAGCCTCGATCCGAGCACGCAAACCGCCCGGTCCCTCCGGCAGAGACGCCCACAGTTTGCCCACAATCACTGTGGACCCACGAGCCTTGATCCTCTGCAGGTAAACACAGCACAGGTACGTTACCATTCTAGCAATCTACAATTCTAGCAATTTAGATTCTAGCATTCCATTATTCTAGCATTTCATGTTATGTGCATAGAACATACAAATGTGCAAGAAGGAGAGGATTGAAAATTCGAAATTTACCTCTCGCGTCTCCGGAAGCCCCATCGACCAATGACGCTCAGAGTCAATGTAAAAATCGTAATCTTGGTCGAACGTAGACCGCAGTAGATTATCGCGGTAATTCCGAGTCGCGGCTCGTGGTCTCAAACCGCCCCGTGGAATCAAGGGCGCCGCTTCAAAGCCCGCTCCTGGATCAACCCCGACATTTCCCGCGCCCTGAGCATAACCGTGCCCCTCTCCTTGTGGCTCTTGTTGTGGAATCATATACCCACCTTGGCCCGGGAAATCCCTAAATAACGCCTCATTGATCCAATCTGCCATAGCTTCAAGAAATATGTGAAATAAAATCTTCAAAATTGTCAAAAACTCAAGTTTCTCTCTCTAACTCGTTAACAATGGAGGAAGGAAGAAGAAGGAGAAGAAAGAAGAAGAGAAGAAGAAAAAGGGAGGTGTCTGGTGATGTGACCAAGGAGTCAGCCCATCGGCAGCCTTGGCCACGCGGCCACTTTCTCCCTTGCAACCCCAGCCGTCAGATCAGCGATCCGCGTGAAGGAGATCTGACCACTCAACGGTCTTGGCCACGCGGCCACTATTGCAAATTCGTGTGTTTGGCCACGCGGCCAACCTTGTCCATTCAGATAAAATTCCACTTTGGTCCCTGATCTTTTCCCTTTAATTCATCTTAAATACCCTTAGCACAATTTTGACTGATATTCGTTACCTTTGGGTACGGAAAGCCCCTTAAAATTTCCATTCTTCACATAATATTTGCTTAGGATTCGTATGGTTGCAGAGACTTCGGCGCCTCTATGACATACCATCCTAGATCAATCGTAATTGGCAGAAGCCTCGGCGTTTCTATTTGCGAGCGATCCAGCATCTATTTTTGGATTCGTATGGTTGTAGAGACTTCGGCGCCTCTATGACATACCATCCTCGATCAATCGTAATTGGCAGAAGCCTCGGCGTTTCTGTTTGCGAAAGATCCAGCATCTATTATTAGGATTTGCATGATTGTAGAGACTTCGGCGCCTCTATGACATACGCATCCTAGATCGATCGTGGTTGGCAGAAGCCTCGGCGTTTCTGTTCGCGAGAGATCCGACATCTATTACTTTAGCGCGATCGGCAGGAACCCTGGCGATCCTGATTGCGTTTACCATTCCATCTTGGGATTATTTAGACAGCGAAGTCCTTATTTTTCCAAATAACATCATTGCTTACAAATCATTCGTTCTTCGTACATGATAGTGCCCGTAGGTTTATTATCCCTAGCAGGAGTCCGATATCTCGTTTTATCCCCAGTAGCTCCGAACTACGACCGGCTTGATTCCTCAGAGGATACGTAGGAAACCTGAAAAGGTCCAGCCACCCGACCGACGCGATCATCTCTCATCCCCAGCAGGTGCATTTTCCCCAGCAGAAGACGTTGCTCCCCATCAGAGGACAGTCATTCCCAATTTCCCATCCGATTTGAACTACGTTTGGCTTGATTCCCCCGCGGATACGTAGGTCGCCTGCCAAGGTTCAGCCGTTCCCTTACCTTTCATCTGTTTTGAAACTCATGTTTCAGACGGATCCTTTTTTATCGTCGACCCCACATTGCCTTGCAAGAAGCGTCGCCGAGGGGCTACTGTTAGTACCCGACCTGAAAATGAGTTTATTAGGACTTTCCCAAAAATACAAAGACTTTATAGGAATTAGAAACCTTGCAAAGACTTGTCCCGGATTCCCAAAATATCTCATTTATGGCAAAATCTATCAAATTAGGTAGCAAATAGTTTCCTTAAAACCATGCAGAAACCCTAGCTTAAGAATCAAGTCAGCCTGCAGACTTGGCCACGCGGCCAACCTTGCTCCGCGTTGATCTTGGCCACGCGGCCACTCTTGTCACCGGCTTCAACCATGGCCAGGCGGACAACCTTGCGCTGGATGATCTGGACCATCAGATCCTCCCATCAGTTTACTATATAAATCAATCCCATGCTGTTGGTTTAGGGGTCCGATTTTGAGAGCTCTAAGTACGAATTTTGGAGTTCTTAAACACTATTTTTCTCTCTAATTAACATTCAAACACTCAAGAAGATCCAAGGTTTATTTCTTGCCAACATAGGTAAGTTTTCTAACTTTTTCTTCATGTTCTTGCATTATTCTTAATGTAGATCTTTTATATTCATGTTCTTGCATGTTTATTCATAGTTTCTTCGTATGCTTTGCATGTTTATTCATATGTTCATATATGTTCTTCGCATGTTCTTCATGTTCATAGATTAAAACTTATTTATGCTATATTTAGGGTTGCGATCTTCATAATTACATGTTATTTCATAGCTGATGATGATCGAGGGTTCATCAACCCGAGGATGATCTAGGAACTATTTCTAAACCCTAATCTTTAGGTAATTCCCCTTCATTATGCATGATCCCGATTCTTCTGCCTATTCTAATTCTCTGCGAACTACGCTGACCTGAGCTTCTCACATTGAGAGGAACGTAGGCAATCTTCGGATCCGGTCTAAATCACTAACACACTACTAACACATTCATCATGATAGAAAGACCGATCAATTCGGGCAATAGGAGTGATAACGTCCAATATTCTTCTCTTGTTGTAATTTGACCCCGAACCCATTAAACATGCTTTTTTCAATGTTTTGGCTTTAATTAAAACGGCGTGGCGACTCTCATATTTTTAATGTCGTTAAGAATATTCCCTTTGTAAATAAAAATAATCACAAGATACTTCCCATGCGTCGCTTCATCGGAAAGGGGTATTCACAATGCTATATGCTATATGATTACTTGTTGATATTGTTCTTTATGATTATCATATCAGCATGTAACGTAGTTGCATTTTAGTAGCTTACTGAGATTCATTCTCACCCTTATTTGTTTACTGTTTTAGATAAAGGCGAGTCCAGGGGATAGGACACTTGGCACGGGAGGAAGTTGGATTGGTAAGAGTTAGGACTTGTTTTGTGAAGGTTACATTATGTAAATGTAAAACCTTTTGGGTAGAGTACCCGTACTTCCTATTGTCACACCTATTTTGGTTCATGTTGGTGTATGTATATTTGGATTAAAGTTTGTAAGCCTTCGGGCTAAGTATTTTCAGTGTTAAAGCGTTTGTAAAGTTTGTTTCAAGTTTAGATGAAGTCTTTGAACTTCAAGTGTGTTAAACTTTATAAAAGTACATTTCGAAAAATTTTCAAAAGTGTTTTATAACGTCTTCCACTCGTGTCCCGAGCGTGGGGCCAAGTAGGACCACGGGTCTGGTGCGCGACAGATCTAGCCTAAGAACATAATAAGAAAAGTAAGAAGACTTACCTTGATCGGCAAGAACTATGATTGAATCCTCTTAATGATTCGAAGAGGCTTCGAGGGTGCCAGAAAGGCTTAAACTTGGAGTTTTCTCGTCTTTCTAGACTCTGAAACTTGCAGAATGAATTGAGTCCCTGATTTGTGAAGCTGAGGACCCTATTTATAGGAAAACAAGGTCGGAAGGACTGGCCGCCCGGTCAAGGGAAATGTGGCCGACCGGCCAACCGTGGAGGTTAGCGTGGTTCCCAAGGTTTCGATCAGACTGGACTCTGGAGAACTCCTAGATAACGTCTATCTTCGGGGATAATCTGATCAGGCGTAAATATCTTCTTATCTAGGCTTTTCGGGAAATTTCGGATAAGTCCTGCGCAGCTTGTAAATACCTGTGAGGTCTCTGTGAGTTCTGGAATGACTAAACAACTCATTTTCAGGCCGGGTACCAACAGTATCCCCTCGGCGACGCTTCTTGCAAGGCATGGAGGGCCGTCGATTAAGAAAGCAACTGATCTGAAACATGAGTTCCAAATCGGGGGAAAGAAGTAACAAAGGTGACCAGGTTAGTCAAGCGGCTGAACCTTTGTCAGGCTACCTACGTATCCTAAAGATAATCAAGCCAGTTGTAGTTTCCACTCTGGTGGTAGAAACAAGACATCATCTTCCGTTGGGGATAGGACCCTTTATGAAGACGAACATTCGTAGGGAGAGAGAGAGAAGAAAGAAACGAGACATCAGCTTCTGCTGGGGATAACATCCTGCATAAAACTGAACATTCGTTAAGGACAATAGAATCATTGTTTGGACTCTGCTGGGGAAGAGAAGGAAGAAAGAAACGAGACATCAGCTCCTGCTGGGAATAAATATCCTAGGGACACTATCCTGTATGAAGACTGAACATTCGTAAGACAATAGAATCGTTGTTCAGACTCTATTGGGGAAAGAAAGAAGAAAGGAATGAGGACACTGACCTTTATGCCAAATGATCATGAAACTACGGTATGAGAAGAAGATTCAGCAATCGAGAGAAAAAATAGATAGGGATATTGACTTCTTATGGAGCGTGCGAATCAAGACAAAGTTAAATGTGTTCGGGGATAATGACAACAGATGTTGGGCGCCGCCAACAGCTTATGTCGAACATGAGACACGCGTTTCATGAAGAAGCCATCTTACGGGACGTGCGAATCAAAAGTAACCAAACGTGTCTGAGGACACTAGCAACGGTAATTGAAATTATGTCCAGAGACTCCAGCCACTTATGCCAAAATATGAGACAAATGTTTTATGAAGAAGCCATCTTACGGGGCGTATGAATCAAATAATTTCTCGACAAACTACAGTATATAGAGATGCTAAAACCTCAGGATCGCATAATTCGGTAAAACGGTAATGTAGACGGTATATCAGGACGCAAGTATCTCGGGATCGTACGGGTTACGCCAATAACACTTTCGATTATATCGGGATGCATGTATCTCGGGATCGATTCGGTTATTAATTTCTAGACAAACTACGGTATATAGAGATGCTAAAACCTCAGGATCACAGGATTCAGTAAAACGGTAATGTAGACGGTATATTGGGACGCAAGTGTCTCGGGATCGTACCGGTTACGCCAATAACACTTTCGATTATATCGGGATGCATATATATTGGGCTCTATTCGGTTATTAATAAAGGATTTATGACGGTTTTCTTAACCCGCATTAGGATTTATAGCGGTTCCTTAACCTGCATTAGGATTTATAGGGGTTCTTTAACCTGTATTTTAGTATGATTTAGGATTTATAGTGGTTCTTTAACCTGCATTAATTGGCTCTCACTGGGGAGAAATATTGATTTGGTAATTTATAGTGGTCTTCCGGACCGAAGTTCGTTAAATTTGGAGTTTATAGTGGCCTTCTGGGCCAAAGGAATGGACTAAGGACAAGTCCTAGAGATCGCGGTGTTTCACAATATTTTTTAGTATAAGTGTATGAATGTAACACTTTTAGATTTTTAGCATGATATGATCATTTGTTGTAACCCGAAGGAAAGCATATGTGAGTGATCGCAAGTTTGAGGGATCAAAGTAGAGAATTTGGAGATTTGTAAATGTAAAGTACCTATCGTTCAGGTCTTAAGTATGAGTGTAAATTACCTGTAGTCTAGGGTTTGAGCATTGATTGTTTGATTTTAGAAAAGTTTTGGATGCGAATTTCCAAATGTTTGGGCTTGATTGTATTATCTTTGATTTGATTGTAAATTACCCAAAGTTTGGGGTTTGAGTGACTTTTATGTTGGTCATTTTGATTGTAAATTACCCAAAGTATGAGGTTTAAATGTATTGATGTTAACATGAAGGATTTGATTGTAAATTGCTTTGAATGAGAAGGCTTGATTGTAAGTTACCCAAGATTTGGGGTTATTGTTAAATGTAAATTACCCAAATTTTGGGGTTTTAAGTGAATTAGTATTTGAATGTAGAGGTTTACTCGTGATTTACCCATAGTTTGGGATTTAAGTAAATTATTGTTAGATGTAAGGATTTTGATTGTGAATTACCCAAAGTTTGGGGTTTTAAGTGAATTAGTATTTGAAGTGAGGGACTTGATTGTAAGTTACCCAAAGTATTGAGTTTCGATTATAAATTACCCAAGGTATGGGGTTTAATTGATTAATTTTATAATTACCCGAATTTTGGGGTTCAAGTGGATTTTATGTTAAGATTTTGATTGTAAATTACCTAAGGTATGGGGTTTGGATTTGAGTAATGTAGAGTAGAGGTGCTTCGTTGCAAGTTACCAAAGATATGGGGTTTTGGTTGTAAATTACCCAAAGTTTGGGGTTTAAATGGATTGTGAGGGATTTATTTGTAAATTACCCAAGGTTTGGGGTTTTAAGTGAATTGTTGTTGATTTAGACCCAAGTTGATTGAGTTATTTATGAAATTGAGGCTATTTTTAGTATGTGTAATGTATTGATTTTGATGGTTTTGTTGAAAAACGCAATTTTTATGTTAAGTCGTGTTTTGTCCGAAAATGTCGTAATCGTGGACTGATTTTGACTTGGTTGACTTTGTTAAAAGTGCTTTTAGTATGGTTTGACCTTATTTAGATGTAACGACCCCAAACCCCGGCACTATTTTTAGTCATAAGTTGAGCACTTGTGGGTGACGACCCGTCCCAATTTTATATAAATTTTACACTGAATATTATTTTATAATTTAATTTGTGTTAGTTTGATTATTTTACAAGACTTACTTGATCTAGTAAAATATTAAATAAAAGTATTTGGATTGCAAAATGATTAACTAGCTTGAGTAGAAGCTAAAATAGTTGAGTTATTATTTGTAAATAATGAAGGAGGTTAAGTGTTAAAGTTGAAACCTTGGGGTTTAAATGTAATTGATTAACTTGGAGGGGCCTGAGTGAAAATATCCAAAAGCATAAACTGATTAGTTTTTATTTTCTTCTTATTCTCTCCTCTCTCTGCGCATACTCATACCCCACTTTCCCATTTCTCTCAAACTTTCTCCATTTCTACTCCTTCTGTTCTACGAGGAGTTCCTTCAATTACTCCTTAATTATTACTCTGTTCTAAAATCCGACTTCACCAAAATGTTCGTAGCGTCGAGTAGATCAAGTCTAGCATGTCAGAACATTTTGTCATCGATACTATTTTCGTAGCAAGTAAGTTACTACTCCCCATTAAATTATAATATTGCTCATGCATATTATATGTGATATATTTGTGATAATTGTTGTTTTGTGGGAGTATTGGAGTTATTTGTATTTGGGCTATTTTGTGGGTATTCGGATTGTTGGAATCATTTTATGGGTTTATATAATTAAGATAGGAAGTATTTAGGCTAATTACTATATTGGTTAACTTTGGGTGTTCTTATAATTAGAACCAATTTTGTGGGTTATATACTTAAGGTCACCCCGTTCCTTTCAATGTTGTTTTCCTTAGTTTACATGAAAGCTAAAGGTAATAAGTTGTGAGAGCAGATGTCGTCGTGGGACTGTTCGGAGCAGGTTATACACTTTTGGGGTAGTTTCTCTACGGAGCCTTTGTGTTTGTGAGACCATGGTTGTATAGTATGTAAGTACAGTGGTCATTTAGGTATATACTCCCTCCGTCCCATTGAGAGTGAGACTAGAGGAGTGGGCACGATATTTAAGATAAAGTGATATATATGTGGTAGAAAATGAAGAGAGAGAATGAGTGGGGTAAATAGTGGTGTTGGTTGAATAAAATGAGTGGTGGAAAATGAAGAGAGAGAATGAGTGGGGTTAAATAGTGGGGAATGATGAATATAAGTATATTAAAACATTTCCATTTTGGGTAGTCTCACTTTAAGTGGGACGGCCCAAAAAGGAAAGAAGTCTCACTTCTAGTGGGACGGAGGGAGTATATGATTAGTTGTTCTTGCTTCCGCACTTGTAAATAGTCTCCAAGTTATAATCTCGTTGAGGTATAGTCTTGATAGTTGAGGTGGTTTTGTCATCGACGTGTATATGGTATTATGTTGGTTTTATAGCAGAGTTCACGCGCCTGGTTCGGTATTTAGAATTTTTGGAGATGTATATTGTACTATTGTATTATTTATGGAATTAGAATTTTTTCGGGGCGTGACATAGAACATGGGTAGTCAATGTATGTAAGTGTTTCGTTGAGAAAGCTTGTTTGGGATGAAGTTATATTTTTGTCCGTTAATTATTGAAATGTTTTGGACTTGTTTGGAGTTGACTTGTCCTAGGTAGACTAGGGTTTTGATTGTGAGATGTTTATAGTATTCGTTGGGAATTTTGTGGCATTTACTAGAGTAAAGATACAACAGTCTATATATGTGCACGAAATAAACTGCTAGATTGATTACAATACCTTGGCTTTGTATACCTGTTTGTGTTTGCAGGTTGTATTGCCTCTTTTGAAGTTAAGGGGCTCGTGTAGCGTTGCGCATAAATTGTGGGAGAGGACTTCCAGAGACTGTTCATAGCAGGGTGTGGGAGCATTGGTGGGACACCGCCCATACCTTCCACTTTAGTTCGGGAGCGGTTACAGTGACTCCCTCAGATTTTACGGCTATCACCGGTTTGTGGTTCACTACTCGCCGATAGGAGTGCGGATAGACTTCAGAGCTTGATTGGGTTTGACCGCACCGATATCAGGAGTGGTTACGGTGTGCGCTTGGGGGTCTAAAGAGGCGGTATGAGGAAATATTGGCCGATCTGGAGGCCGGAGGTGGTGATGTAGAGGTAGCTTCCCATCTTTGCTAATGTTGGTACTACAGTGATGATTCCACTGTTGGGATGCCTAGTGGACTTGGATATAGTGAGCAGAATTGCTTGGGGATCAACGGGTTTGATGGAGTTTTACCGTTCTCTAGATCTAAGTTGTCAGTTTCAGTCGGCGTCAGTCGACTGCTTACATTTTTCCTTGGAGGTATGATCTGTTCCTTGTCTGTTTCTGGTTCAGTCTTTTCATCTTGTTGATGACTTTCCCATATAGTTTTGGGCCTATGAGATTCTTGTTCGGAGTCGGTTTGGGACGACCAGTGCTTGATCGACGTACCCTGCCATGTGCTGATGGGTGCCGAGTTGCAGGAGTAGGGGAAGCGAGGCTTCTTGGCTCTATACTTAGGCTCAGTTGAAGACTATTCTGGAGGGGACCCCATCCGAGAGGCACGACATTCTATCCATGGGTGAAGCTAGACTTTGAGTTGCTTGCTGCAGGGGCACTTGAGACGACGGGCCAGCGGAGGTTGCTGATTGGCTATAGCGGGGACGCCTTTTATTTGGGTGAGAGGGTACTAGCTTAGGATGGATCAGGCAGTGTCTACTTGGTTCCGGTGGATCCTCCGTGGTTTATGACTGATCCAGTATCTCTGTATGATCGGGTTAGGTTGACCGAGGGCCTTGATGCTAGACAATTTGTTGTAGAGGGAGCCTCGTATGGTGACTTCATTCGGACACGCCTTGGGGGCCCATGCGCTATGATAGAGGAGAAACTGTGGGTGGTCATTCGGAGTCCACACAGGAAGGTGGCGAAGGTCATTCAGAAGTTGGCGAAGTGCGGTGTTTCTCCTCCTTCTAGTCACGGTGATGATGGTGCTTCGACTGGTAGGCATCCTCCTGATAATCGACTATTTTATAGTCTTTTATAATATATTTTACCTATTATTTTGCCTTCAATTCTAGCTCTATTTGGTGACTTTGATTTATTTATATATATATTTTTTATGGATTTTATGCTTGGCATCACTTTGTGGTTGAAACAGGTTTTCTAGGGTCTTTTCGGGTTAAAATATGGATCATATGATGGACCGGAGCAAAAGGGTTGAAGATGGAGCTTTTTGAGAAGGAAAATAAGTGAAAAATCAGAAATTTGGTTAAGCACGACCGTGCTTGCAAAACAGCACGGCCGTGCAATTTATGTGTACAAAAAGTAGCCAAAGCCCAATTCCGCACGGCCGCTCCATTTTCTACGCTCGACCGTGCCAGAAGCCAAGATCCGGTGGGACCTCACCTTGTACCCGGTCGGGCCACACCTAGGTGCTCGGCCGAGCACCATCCTTGACTCGGCCGAGCATAGGAATCAGAAAGGCAAAATTATTTTTCAAAGGCTTGCTAGGCCGAGCATCTTCCTTGACTTGGCCGAGCACCCCCTGTTTTCAGATTCTTCCAAAATGTGCCTTTTCAAGAAGTCATCCGGGAATCAACACTTCTTTTGGCCCCAAGGCCTATATAAGAAGGCCATTTCAGCCTTGTAAAATATATATAAATTGTTGTAACATTACTCTAGTAAATTTTAGTCTCACAATATTATTATTTTACATCTTTTTGAAGTGTTCTTGAGGAAAAGCAATACAAATTCTTACAGAGTTATTTTCAGCCCTTATTCCTTTCATCATTGCAAGACTAAGTTTCCTTCTTCCCTAAATCTTTATATTGCTACTTATATCTTGTATATTTTGTTAATCAAATGGCTTGTGAGTAATCCTCCCTTATTCTTGGGGTTGGAAACTCAACCTCATATGTTCATCACGTTAATTCATGCTCATCTTTCTTTCTCTTCATCTTAAACAATTTATTCATATCGTAACTAAAATGCCTACGACCATGATGAGCTCCATGATTCGTATGAACTTCAGTTAGTCGAGAGAAGTACCTAGCGGAGAATCTCGACTAGCGGACCCATATGAATTAAACTGGGTTTCTATTAATCACGAGAGTAGATTAATGGCCCAGGGATGTTCCTTGAGTGGAAAGTATGTTGATTTTATAAACTTAACGGATTCTTACTAGTCTATAGGCCATCGAGAGATAGGGCATAGTTAATATGAGAATACAAACACTACTTGCTTGATCGTGAGAAGTAGTGTAGGCTTAACATACCATCCTTGTTTTAGAATGGAAATTTAATCTAAAGAGCATGATTAACTGATGAACATTTGATTGTCTAAGTCCCAATCCCAGGAAGTATTTATTCATAAGAGTTTTCATCCAAAGTTAGAGTATTTTGCAATATATTTCTAGTTCAGTGACAAATCAATTTATACCCCCCAATCATACTTTTTACTATTCTTTCATTAAAGAAAATATTTTCTAAAGTAACCTTTTCCTCGTGGGATCGACCCGCATTTGCCTTTATCTATACTATATCTACACCATGCACTGGTATTTATAACTAAGCCATGCATTTTGGCCTAACAAGTTTTTGGCGCCGTTGCCGGGGACAACAATTTTTTTTTTAAGTTTTGCTTTATATTTTATGTTTTTATTTTATTTTATTTTTGTTTATTTAACATCCCTTCGAAGAATTTGTGTCTTTGAAAATTTCATTAGGTACTCTCGAGGTTTATGAAAAGAACCCGGACCTCATTCCAAGAATTTGATCCGGAACCATAAAGGACCTTTCACGAAAGGTTGAGAAGACTAAGAGAAGTACTTGAAAAAGAAATGTCACATAACGGAGAAGGAGAACCCGTTACACCACTACCTAGAACCCTTTGGGATTTTGTCAACCCGAGTACACCGGGAACTAGGACACCAATTGTTGTGTCAAACACCGATGCGGCCCATTTTGAAATCAAACCACAACTTCTGCACATGGTCATGAACAATCAATTTGGCAGCTCGGCACTTGAAGATCCCCACCTTCACATACAGTCTTTTTTGGAGTACTGCGACACCACCCGAATCCTAGGTGTCAACCCGGAGGCAATAAGGATGCGCCTTTTCCCATTCTCATTAAGGGATAAGGCAAAACAATGGTTAAACTCGGTCCCTCAATCTTCCTTAACAACATGGGATCAAGTTCAAGAGGCGTTCCTTGGGCGTCTCTTCCCTCCAAGCAAGACCACTCAAATACGGACTAAGATTACAAATTTTAGTCAAAGAGGATACGAGCCTCTATATGATGCGTGGGAGCGTTACAAAGAACTCTTAAGGATGTGCCCACACCACGGTCTTGAAAGATGGTTGATCGTGCATACTTTTTACAATGGTCTCACATTCAAGACGAGGGAGACTATTGATGCCGCTGCAGGAGGAGTACTTATGAACAAGGGGGTGGATGAGGCATTCGACTTGATAGAGAACATTGCCTTGAACCACTACCAATGGTTAAATGAAAGGGAGCAACAACAAGGAACTCCAGGTAAGTACAACGTAGATAATGTTACTCTCCTCTCTTCTAATGTTACTTTCCTTTCTTCTAAATTTGATTTGATTTTAAAGAGACTTGAAAATATTAATGTAAATCCCATGGCTAATATGAATACCATTTGTGAGTTATGTGGGTCAAACTCACATAATTCTGAAAGTTGTGATTTGCTTGACACTACTTCTAGTGAGCAAGCCAATTTCGTTGCTTTTAATGGACAAAGAGGGAGTATGTATTCAAACAAACACAACCCAGATTTTAAACATCACCCAAATTTTTCCCATAAAAGTAACAACGTTTTAAGCCCACAACCTTCTTCACAACCAATGGGATTTACACAAAAGAATTTCAATAACAATAATGCTTTCCCTCCCCCTAAATCTAAATTAGATCTTATTATGGACTTTATGGTCGAAAATAAAAATGCTCAAGATAAGATCAACAAAGAAGTTATGGAAAGCTTAAAGACTTTAAATAGTAGGTTCGATAATCTAGCCGCCCATAGTAAAATGCTAGAGAACCAAATAGCTCAACAAGCCAATGCTTCGAGTAGACCACAAGGGAGTCTTCCCGGTCAAATGCAAAGGCCTAATGAGCATGCTAATGTAATAACTAGCGGGAGTGGAAAAGTAGAAGACCTTATAGAAACGAACCATAGTCCAACTCCTCAAATTTTAAAAATTATTAAGGAGGTTGAAAAAGGGACATAACCCCCAATACCATCTAGAAATTTTGATCCGCCAATACCTTACCCTCAAAGTTTGGCGAGGGAAAATCTTGACAAACAATTTTCAAAATTCTTAGAAGTTTTAAAATTTATTTACATCAATGTTCCTTTTATTGATGTTTTAAAACAAATGCCCTCTTACACAAAAATTTTAAAATAAATTCTTTCAAATAAGAGGAGATTAGAGGAGTTTGAGACTGTTGCACTAACAGAAGAGATAAGTGCCATTTTACAAAAAAAAATACCTCCAAAATTGAAAGATCCCGGCACTTTCTCTATCCCGTGCAACATAGGAAATTTTGGTGTTGAGAACGCCATGTTAGATTTTGGGGAAAGCGTAAGCCTCATTCCGCTATCAGTTTGTTGGGTTTCGGAGTAACATGCGTAGCGGAATAAAGCATTTAAAATTTTATGAAAACCAAATCCCATAGATCCATTCACATGATTAAGTCAAATACAATACAATGAATACTAGAATACTAACCCTTGATGCCTTTGATTTTTGCAACCTCGAATTCGATGGAGGCTTGAAACCTTGATCACGAACATAGTAAGAATCACGAACTCTGAAGATTATAAGTTTCACCCTCTAGTGGTATCCACACCACGAACGAATATCAAGAACACTTGATCTTGGTTGCTAGACCAAAATTGTGAAACACGTTTTCACAAGTAACATGAACTATATGGAATTTTATTTGTGTATTATTTTGTTCTTCAATCTAGGATGTCTTAGAACAAAATAAAACCTCTCTCAAACTCTTTGAGATTTGTACAAAAGCATTAGCTTTGATTCTGGCCGAATTTTGCTGTTTATATACATGTTATACCTATTCTAAATAGGAAACTTGTGTCTAAACCCGTCCAAAATTCTTTTCCAAATCAAATCAGGAAACCAGTCCCGACATGGTGTGCGACCGCCCAAAACAACCTGTGCGGCCGTACATCTATCTGGAAGGTTCTGGTACTTTTTGAGCCAAGTTGTGCGGCTGCCCAAACCCTTTTCTGCGGTCGCACACCTGCCCCAGATTTCCCTAATTTCCAAATTCCTCCAAAGTCCTTCGACTCAATATTCGATATAGTCCCTATTTAAGATTCGTTCTATTGTGTGTGACCCTTTAGGATTATACTAAGTTGGCAATGGGTTCAAACATGAAACCATAAGATATGATTAGGTTCTAGCAAACCGTCATACCTACCCAAATAGTATAACTAGATACAAGTTCGCATTCCTTTAGAATATGTCACAATCCCTTTGTCCACGATGTCATTGAACATAAGTCATGGTCAATAAATCAACTTATTTTGTTCAATACTTTCTCGATTCCGAATATGTTGATAATCCAAATGACATTGATCTAATCAATCCATTTGAGTTTGGCCAAACATTTCACCAACATCATTCCTTCGAGGGGCCCAAGCTTGACATCTCTCCGAAGAGGGACAAATCCAACTAGCTTATTATTCTTCCCTACATGAATCCGATTATGCCAATCATACCCTTTATAACTACCGTGTTAAGGCAGCGTTTGAATATGTCAAACATAATCTTCATCAAGTGGAAGACTATAATAACTTCATGTCTAAGGATTCAAATGACATAACTAATATGAGATTCATATATGACATAGACCATGCCATAAATCTCATACAGCGGGTCATGTCCAGTACCTTGTTCCAAACAAGTACCCATAAATCTAACATGATCATCCCATGATCATTTAGCCTTTATACTAGTGCTTAACAAGCTCTAGGGACGGAGATTATTATAAGCAAACATGAGCATTAATAATAACCTAAATATCTCTTCATTAATATGAATATAATGATAACATATACAACGTTTAACAAACGTGCCTAGGGCACCAACACCAACAATCTCCCACTTACCCTAGGCCCAATCTCTAGGTATCCAATACCCATGGACCTAACATGACCATCATGTTTTGCTTGTGGAAGTTCCTTTGTTAGCGTGTCCGCAACGTTATCATTACTTGGTACTTTTCATATATTTATGTCTCCCTTATCACGATTTCTCAAGCGATAAGAAAACGCCTAAGAATGTGTTTGGATTTAGGATGTGCTCTTGGTTCCTTTGCTTGATTCAATAGCACAACTATTGTTACTAATAAGGTCTATTGGATTAGCATTACTAAGAACCATCTCAAGTTCTCCAATGAATTTCTTAATCCAAACAGTTTTCATCGCAGCATCCAATGCAGCAATATACTTAGTTTTAGTCGTAGAATTAGTGACTGTACTCGGCTTGGAACCATTCCAACTTACAGTTCCACTATTTGACATATGCACAAAACCTGATTGCGATTTGTTTTTTGTTTTTTTTTTTATCATCTTTGTTGGTTTGGAAGCATGCATCCGAGATCATCTTCCATACCTTCATAGATCATAAACGAATCTTTAGTACTTCTAAAGCACTTTAAGAATCGCTCTCATAGCCATCCAGTGAATCTCACCGGTGTCGGATTGATATCTACTTGTCATGCTCCAAGCATTAGATGTATCCGGCTTAGTACTTATCATGGCATCATGGATCCAATTGCCGAAGCAAATGGCATCTCATTCATTTTCTCATGCTCATCTTTTGTCTTTAGGACATTGAGTCTTGCTTAGAGAAACTCCATGTAACACTGACAAATGTCCTCTCTTAGAATTTTCCTTGCGGAATCTTCTTATGACTTTGTCAATGTATGTACATTGGATTTAAACCATTTAGCTTCCTTGATATATCTCTATAGATCTTAATGCCAATGACTTATGCGGCTTCATCCATATTGCAAAACACTTTCTTAACCAAAGCTTTACAGATTAAAGTGTAGGAATGTCGTTTCCAATGAGCAATATGTCATCCACATATTAAATAAGGAATAGCACCATGCTCCCACTAATCTTCTTGTATATACAAGATTCATCTTCGTTCTTGATCAAGCCAAACTCTATGACTTATCAAAACGGAGATTCCAACTCCCAAAAGCTTGCTTCAATCCATCCAATGAATCTTCGCAACTTTCATACCTTTTAGAATTTTCTTGACTATCAAAACCTTTAGGTTGTATCCAATACATCCTTAAGTGAGTTCCCGTTGAGGAACACTTGTTTTGACATCATTTTGTCAAATTTCATATTCCAAATATGAACATGTGACTATGAAAATTCTAATAAGTTTCTTTCTACCCATGTAAGTTTTTCTCCAAGAAAAGTCATTCATCACCTTTGGTTTTTACACCTTAGGTTAGAATGATCAAGTTCCAAACTTGATTATTATACATGAATTGCCTTTTAGATTTTATTACTCCAAGCCATTAATCTAAATGTGGAGTTGATATTGCATCGTTGATAGGTGGTAAATACTTCATTCTAAATGAAATTTACCTCAACACTTTCTATTTCGAAATATCCAATATTTCTTCTAATAGATTGTATTTTATCATGTGTGCAAGTACTTGTATATCTTGAACGGATTTTCACAACCCATTGTGAAAGTTTGTTCAACTTCTATCTTAGGTTAAATAATATTTTCTAGGACTCAGACCATCCGAGATATATTTTACTCCCACTGGTTCTTTTAGAGATAAACAATTTATCTAGAAAAGTACCATCATAAGCAACAAACCATTTGTTTCTTACGAGTAAAATAATATCCTCAAGTTTCCTTAGGATATCCCATGAAAATATATTTGTTAGATTTAAATGTGAGTGTGTCCCAGATATTTTCTTTCCAAAAGGTCTCACCATCTTAAATCTTTATGAAAGACAAACCCAGTTTTTCTTTCACCTTTTAACCTCTTTTGATGGAACTCAAATTAGTGTAATCATAGCGGTTTCAAATACATAACCCCAAAACAAATAATGGAAGATCATTCTTACATTGTCATCTAATGAACCATACCAAATGAGATTCTTATACTTCCATGTAGACACATCATTTAGAATGATGTTCTTAGTGAAGTTAATTTGTGAAACCATTTCACAACTTTAATGATGACTGTCAAATTTTTGGTTAAATTATTTATCATCATGATCTAATCATAATCTTTGAATAGTTTTACCAAGTATAACCAAAATTCTCTTTTAGCATTGCTTCTTAATGCACCATAGACATCAAAATGTATTAGGTCGACTAAGATATTAGCTTTTTACCAATCATAGTAAAAGATGTCTTGGTCCAAGTAAATAAGTTTGCATAAATCATATGATTCCAAATCATATGACTTAAAACTCCGTTCCATGGAAATTTAGATATGCATTTCTCATTTATTTGATCAAAAAAATAATGCATAAAGAATTTTAATTATTTATGTTATAGCCTTTATTACTTTGTTCTTCAAGATTTAGGATATAAGATCTATTTAATATGATAACACAATGAAGTAAATCATAATAAATAAAGCACCTTTCTTATTCCAAATAAGAAATAAATATCCTTCATTATCTTGTAACAAAATAATATTTCCTACTTCATTAGTAAAGCCACTTTACAAGTGTTCTTATGAATAATGTTGCAACTCTTGCATCATCACCATTCATAGATCAACCTTTACTATAAGTAGTCTTTTAATTTACTAATTATTCTGGTATCCAATACCCAATAATTAAATTTAGAAAGATTAATTTATAACATAAATATCCCAAGTGGTAGTCCCACTACCATTCCTTTTATTAATCATCTAGAATTTTGACTACAATTCTAAATGGTCAATCCAATTGCCATTTCACCAAATTGCATCAATTATAGTTATTATTTTAACCATAATTATTTCCTTTAGTTTTGACAACGCTTGTCTTACCTTTCTTTTGGCACTTGGCCCTTTTCCATCATAACCATGAGCATTGGAGAACTTTTCTCCATTATATTGATCTTCGCAGTTTTTCAGCATATCATGCAACTCGGGGAGATTCTTATTCATTCCAAGCATGTTATAGTTCATCACAAAGTGATTATAACTTTTGGACAATGAATCAAGAATGAGATCCGTGGCTTGCTCCAATCCAATTGGACAACTAAGTTTCTCAAGATGCTCTATGTAGCCTTTATCTTAAGCATGTGAGGTTCCACTTATTGCCCTTTACTCCTTTTGCAAGAAGTTGATGCAATAATGGTTTTATACCTTTCTTGCCTAGATTGCTCTTTGAAACATGTGACTCAACTCCACGCCTATCTAATAGGCTTCCAAAGTTCCAAACTTTGTTGAAGTTTTGAGAACATAATCGTGAGCATGAGACAACTCACATTCCTAGAATCATACTCATGATTCTTGTGATTTTAGGAATAGGCCCATCAAGAATGTACAACACATCTTCTTGCCTTAGAACGATTCTTAGGCTCAGGATCCAATCCATGAAGTTTGTACCATTCTCTTGAAGCATTATCCTTATCAAGGATTAATCGCAACGATTTTAGTTGTCATCTACAACCAATGCAAAATTTCCAAAATTTTACAAGTACCAATCTCATTAAAGAGATAAATAATGTATTTTCCAAAAATACTCCCACTAAATTATATAACCTTCTTATACATCCAATGCATAATATAATTTAAATGGGCTAAGATCCAAATTTAATTTGATTTCAAGTCCGCTATGGCGGATTACACAAAACCAAATTAATTAGGTAGACAACCCTGTCAATCATATCCAATATGACTCTTAGATCCTTTTTCTGAGATTCTTTTAAATTGGGCTAAGATCCAACTTTAATTTAATTTCAAGTACGCTTTGGCGCACCGCTCAAAATCAAATTAATTAGGTGGACAATTTCTTGTCAATCATATCCAATATGATTCTTAGGGATCCAATTTCAAAAGCATGTTTAATCTCATCTTTGCCTAGGCCCAAAACTGTTTTGACGCCTTGTTAAGTCCAACCATTTTAAACGCATAGTTAATGTGCCTCGCTAGGGCGTGCCCACATTATCTATCTTGCTCATACATGAATAAAATTAATGCACCTCGCTAGGGCGAAAACTACATTAAAATCACCCATGTACTGACAAGTGTTTTAATCATGGCATGACAAAAAGGACTTAAAACTTTCTTGAATGTTCATCACCATATAGCTTTTAACACATTTATGAGCACACAAGATAAACATGTTACGCATCAAGTTTAGCCACTAAATTAATAATCATTAATTTAAGCATAATATTTATGTGTCATTAGTTTCTCTATGATTATGAGGATGAGTGTCGCGACCCCGGACCCCGCGGCCCGAGATCGCGAGCTGGACGTCGACTTAGAACCAAAACGTGGAAATACCGAAGTTAAAAATTTCGTTTAATACCAAAAGGTGATAACACAAGGTTTTACAAATCCAAGTTTAAATCAACAAAGTACATCTAACATAAGCTCCACAACTTATACTCAAAAGAATAAAATATACAATTCTTAATGACGTCAATAATGGTAAAACTATCCCCAAAAGGTTATACATTTAAATAATGTAAACCGATCCATAACAACCTGCCCCAAAATCTCAAACCTCTCGACGTCCTCCTCGATCCGCAAATCCTAATCCTTTTCCTCCTGGGGGGGGTGTTAAGGAAAAACAATTTGAAACAAGAAACGGGGTGAGAATAAATCTCAGTAAGTTACTAATGCAACTACATGCCATGCTATTATGCAATAACCAATAGCAATTAACATATGATAGATAGCAGCGGAATAATAAGTGACATGCTGTCAAACAGTAACATCCAATAATCAATCATATAAATAAACATATAACAACAAATGAGAGGCTCCCTATCGCCAACCGTCCCATACCGGTTGGAAATAACGACCAGCTCATCATGCAACACATAAAGCTGAAATAAACACTCATAAGTGGATACATAGCCAAGGTTTTCCAAACCGGAACATCCAAATAAAGGATCGCTGCGCAGCTTCAATAATCAACAATCAACATCTTCATAGCAGCATGAAAGCTCGAAGAGAAAACCCCGGTACCGGAACCAATAACCATAAAAGTGTCACAAAGGACAAGGACCATGACACAAAGTCATGCCCGTTAGCCAGATACATTCACAAAGGAACGCTGACTTAACCTTTCCAAGGCCAATCTGGAGAAGGGGTAAAGAAGGGGGCAAAACAATGGTCAACATTATAATGGACTTGGCTTTGCCATTATAATCCTTCCAATCGCCCGATGCAACAAATATGCCAGCTGGGCTTCCAAATAAATGCTAAGTAATAATAATTTAGCATGAATGAACAACTTAAGGTTCCAAAGTAGGGAACCAATCCAATTAAATCACCATAAAGATGCAAACGGTTACTCATGAAGAGTTCAACAACAACGAACACAAGAAGTTTCTCATAAAAGAGCACAACAACGATAAACGGAATTTCTCATAAAGAGCACAACAACATTGATCATTAAAACAAGATGATTCCAAGACAAGGCACGTACCAAATACCTCCTAAATATGATACCCACAAGTTAATCATAAAGAGCACAACCCAAACGGTCGCTCACAATTAGCACAATTACTATTACCAAAATGACCCTAGACATTTACTCATAAAGATATACTAGAACCATGAACTCAACCATCTCTTACACCTGGAATTCCAAGTAAGAAATCCGAATGAATACACCTTAAGGTTAATCAAACCGTAGGTACCCAATTGCCAATTCACGCTTTACCTCCGTTCATAACGAACCCATTCTAAACACCCCAAACGAATCCAAAAGGTTACACTTATTAGGACATGATCACGACTGGACTAAACCCTACACTTTGGTGTTCAGTAACCACCCTCTAGGTACTATAGGACATCGCCTAAAACCTAGACCAAGACTCACTCGAAAATCAATTCGATTGGAACAATCACGAACGCATCATAAGATGCCCAAACTTATACCAGATGATCTTCACAAAGATAAGTCAAACCAACGATACCTCAATAAGACGTTCCAAATCCCAATTAACACTTAATTAATTTCAAACACAAACTTGATCACAAGGGACCCAATTCTATCACTAGAGTGCACTACAATGTTCACTAAGGTCAACTAGGAGGACACCCAAGACTTGGACCAAAACGCGTTCCTTAATCACACAAACTAACAAAGTGTAAAGTTTCAGGGGTTCTGTGCGGCCGCCCAAAGTGGGTTGTGCGGCCGCCCAAAAAGCCTCAAAACAAGAACAAAAGCTTTCAGAAAGATGCGCGGTCGCCCAGGAAGTTTTGTGCGGCCGCCCAATCTTCCGGATTGCCAGAAATCGGGAAGAACAACATGGGTTCTTCCATTTTTATACCCAAAACACATTTCCACCCAAAATCCAACATTCCAACTAGCATACTAATGTACCAAAACGACTTATAAGTCTAAAAAGACTCCTAAAACAACATTTAACAACCAAAAATCAAGAATCAAACCAACATTCAAGATTTCACCATTTTTGATCAAAACTCCAAATAAATTCCCAATAAATTCAAAACCCAACCAAACTTCACATACAACACATCAAACATTATCTAAGCATGATATGAACAATTTAGCATTAAAATGGGGGAAAAGCAACTTACTTGAATTTTCTCAAGGTTGATGAATTTCAAATCTTTTTGATTCTACGCGATCCTATCGACGATCTAAACAATGTTTACGTTTTAAGAAATGAATAATAATGAGAGAAAGAAGGAGTAAAAGAAGAGAGAAATGAGAAGAGAAAATGTTTACCTTTTTTGAGAGAGAGAGAGAGAGAGTGTCTGGGAGAGGAATGGAGAGAGTGAGGGAGAAGATGAGTAGAAGGAGTAGTTAAAACCTTTTTCATAAACTTACACTTAGGCCCCTTCTTCCACACTACACACAAATACTTGCACTCCCTACTAATTATTAAGACCCAACACTTCCACACTAGCACAAATGACCCAAATAAAATGCTAGGCACAATTTATTATGACACATAAAGTGCACACATAAAATTTAAATAAATAATAATTTAAATAAATGATAATTTAAATAAATAAATAAGCAAATAAATAAATAACAATTATTTATTACGAATAAAATAGAGCCTAGTTTTCGGGTCGTGACAATGAGACTATTTGAACTTTGGTTATCATTTCCAAATCAAGAAACAAGAAGTGCGGCCGAACTAAGCCATTAGCAACCACAATTCCGTACTAATTCAAGAAACCAAGAAAGTAGTCCATGTGGCCGAAACTAAGCAATAGATGGTCTCGATGAACGTAGGCCAATTGCATTCAAAATTCCACATGGATCTCCAATCATTGAATCAAGAACTTTGTTTCTCAATTTTAGCAATTATGAACTCTTCATAATTCTAACTTCGTTTTATCTTTGAAACTTTGATTGCAATCAAGTTTGGGAAACACAATCTCGATGAACGTAGATTAGCCATCCAAACCTTGAATCAATCTCAGAATGAAACGACTAAAACAAATAGGAATTCAAACCAACTAAATCCACCCCGCGACCCAAAAAGAACCCCAAAACAGACCAGAAGGTCCGGCCGGGTCCTTACTTTGGTCCGGTCGGACCTACCTCAAAATTCCAGCTTCTGACCATCACTGTGCGGCCGCCCAAGAAAGACTGTGCGGTCGCCCAAACATGTGCGGCCGCCCATGTTTTTCTGTACGGTCGCACAGTTGCATCAGAATGATTTTAGAGTTTGAAAATTTGTCTCA
This sequence comes from Campanula takesimana, assembly GCA_026119855.1. NCBI lineage: Eukaryota > Viridiplantae > Streptophyta > Magnoliopsida > Asterales > Campanulaceae > Campanula > Campanula takesimana. Next base: position 1,024,008 of record JAOWBW010000377.1, read on the forward strand.
AAATTGTTTTCCCCGATTATTAAAACTTTGATCCAATCAAAAATTAATAATCAAACAATTCAGAATCCAACATAATTTTTAGTGCGATTCAATCGTGCGATTAAAGTTGTAAAACAATAAACCACATAGAATCATATAACACATAAACATCATATTATCCAATATTCATATCATGCTAGGCATACAAGCAATTTATATACACACAACATGATCTAAGTATTGAAATAATCAACATGAACGGGGCTCTGATACCACTGTTGGGTTTCGGAGTAACATGCGCAGCGGAATAAAACATTTAAAATTTTATGAAACCCAAAGCCCATAGATCCATTCACATGATTAAGTCAAATACAATAAGATGAATACTAGAATACTAACCCTTGATGCCTTTGAATTTTGCAACCTCGAATTCGATGGAGGCTTGAAACCTTGATCACGAACATAGTAAGAATCACGAACTCTGAAGATGATAAGTTTCACTCTCTAGCGGTATCCACACCATGAACGAATATCAAGAACACTTGATCTTGGTTACTAGACCAAAATTGTGAAACGCGTTTTCACAATTAATATGAACTATATGGAATTTTATTTGTGTATTATTTTGTTCTTCAATCTAGGATGTCTTAGAACAAAATAAAACCTCTCTCAAACTCTTTGAGATTTGAACAAAAGCATTAGCTTTGATTCTGGCCGAATTTTGTTGTTTATATACAAGTTAGACCTATTCCAAATAGGAAACTTGTGTCTAAACCCGTCCAAAATTCTTTTCCAAATCAAATCAGGAAACCAGTCCCGACATGGAGTGCGACGGCCCAAAACAACTTGTGCGGCCGCACATCTATCTGGAAGGTTCTGGTACTTTTTGAGCCAAGTTGTGCGGCCGCCCAAACCCTTTTGTGCGGTCGCACACCTGCCCCAGATTTCCCTAATTTCCAAATTCCTCCAAAGTCCTTCGACTCAATATTCGATATAGTCCTTATTTAAGATTCGTTCTATTGTGTGTGACCCTCTAGGATTATACTAAGTTGGCAATGGGTTCAAACATGAAACCATAAGATATGATTAGGTTCTAGCAAACCGTCATACCTACCCAAATAGTATAACTAGATACAAGTTCGCATTCCGTTAGAATATGTCACAATCCCTTTGTCCACGATGTCATTGAACATAAGTCATGGTCAATAAGTCAACTTATTTTGTTCAATACTTTCTCGATTCCGAATATGTTAATAATCCAAATGACATTGATCTAATCAGTCCATTTGAGTTTGGCCAAACATTTCACCAACATCATTCCTTCGAGGGGCCCAAGCTTGACATCTCTCTGAAGAGGGACAAATCCAATTAGCTTATTATTCTTCCCTACATGAATCGATTATGCCAATCATACCCTTAATAACTACCGTGTTAAGGCAGTGTTTGAATATGTCAAACATAATCTTCATCAAGTGGAAGACTATAATAACTTCATGTCTAAGGATTCAAATGACATAACTAATATGAGATTCATATATGACATAGACCATGACATAAATCTCATACAGCGGGTCATGTCCAGTACCTTGTTCCAAACAAGTACCCATAAATCTAACATGATCATCCTATGATCATTTTGCCTTTATACTAGTGCTTAACAAGCTCTAGGGACGGAGATTATTATAAGCAAACATGAGCATTAATAATAACCTAAATATCTCTTAATGAATATGAATATAATGATAACACATACAATGTTTAACAAACGTGCCTAGGGCATCAACACCAACACAGTTAGTAAGAAAATAGGTGTGGGGGAACTCAAAACCACCACCATATCTTTGCAATTAGCGGACCGTTCCATTAAGAAACCGATGGGTATTATGGAAGACATCCCTTGTCGAGTCGGGAAATTAATCATCCCGGTCGACTTTTTAGTTTTTGAGATGGAAAAAGACAATAACATTCTCGTTATCCTAGGTAGACCATTTTTTGCCACCGCAGGGGCAATAATTGATGTTAAAAATGGTAGCCTCTCATTAAACGTAGGGAATAAGAAAGTGGATTTTAAATTGATAAAAAATCAAAATCTTAAGAAACCTTGCTCCGGAATTAACATGCTTGAATATTTGAGCAAGGAGGGTGAAGTTAAAAATGAGTACCTTACAAAAGATAAAAAGGTTAAAAAATTTATGCCAAAGAGTAAGGTACCTAAAGGGCCAAGCAAACCGGGGTGGCGTACGTGCATCGACCGCAAAAGCTCAATCATTCCAATGGGTATGGAATGGCGGATTGTCAAAGACAATAGGCCATTACAATACCATTCCTTGCCCATTCCAGTTATAAGAAAGGGGCCGAGTTAATGACCTTAAATAAGCATCATCGGGATGGTAACCGATGGATTATTTATTATTATTTTTATTTATTATATATTGCTATTTTGTTTTTCTTATTTTTTGTTCCTCCTCCCTAAGTTTTTCTTTATTGTTGTCATATTTTAACACATTGAGGACAATGTTTGATTTACGTGTGGGGGGTAGAATCTCCTTTTGAAACTCTTTTTCTTTATAAATTATTTTCAAAAAAAAAAAAAAATCTCTTATTATCATCATCAAATTATCTTTATAAAACTTTTTCCTATCTATTTCTTTAGAAACTTTTATCTTTTGAGAATTTTGAAAAAGAGAAGTTAGGAATATATTGGAAATAAATGAAAAATTCTAAGTATAAATATAAAATTTATAAACTTTATTAAGTATAAGCATTTGTAGACACCCCACTTTGGACCTCTCACGCCGATTGCATACATAGTATTTTTATTTAACTTGTTTTTGTTAATTTCAGTTATTTCCGTTAAGTTCTTAACTGATTCCATCAGTTTTGGACTAAACTGCATAACAGAATTAACTTTCTAGTCCATTATGTCAAAATTGCATTTTCAAAGTCGCGCGCCTCCGCCTTTTGAGGTCAGAAGCGCGCGCCTTCTGATGGTACACCCGGAAGCGCGCGCCTCTGGGGCGTCAGTTACAGATTTTCTCCCAAGAATCCCTCTCTTGCTTATTTTGCATGGATTTCATTTGGGAAATATTTCTTTGTGACCACGAATTGGCACCAAAAACATCCCCTTTCAACTATAAAAACCCCTCCAATCTATCATTGGAGGCGACCTCTTTTAAACCTCTTTTCCATCTCTTTTTGGATCTCTTTTAACTCTCTTGGACCAACTTCATCTTCTCTACAAAAACTATACACAAGTTCTTAGACCTCATTTTGAAACTTGAATTTTCTCTATACACACACTATACACAATTCTCTACACAAATTCTTCCAATAAGAGTTCTTAACAACAAGACTCTACACAAATTGTGTCACGACCCGAAAACTAGGCTCTATTTTATTAGTAATAAATAATTATTATTTATTTATTTGCTTATTTATTTATTTATTTAAATTATTATTTATTTAAATATTTATGTGTTATAATATTTATGCCTAGCATTTTAATTGAGTCGTTTGGGTTAGTGTAGTATTGTTGGGTCTTAATTGTTAGTAGGGAGTGTAGGTATTTGTGTGTAGTGTGAGAGAGGGGGCCTAAGTGTAAGTTTTTGAATTATTTCTCCCTACTCCTTCCCTCACCTCCTCCCTCACTCTCTTCCCATCTCCCTTCCCAGCAAAATCTCTCTCTCTCTCTCTAGGTTGTGGGTAAGTTTTTCTCTCTCACTTCTCTCTTCATTTTCTTTATCTTCCTCTTGTTATTTCTCATTCTTAAAACATGAAATGTGTTTAGATCGTCGATAGGATCGCGTAGAATCAAGAATATTCGAATTCCGTCAACTTTCCTTATTTTCAAGTAAGTTACTTTTCCCCCATTTTGATGTTAAAATGTTCATATCATGTTCATATAATGCTTTTGTTGTTATATTTGAAGTTTGGATGAGGTTGCAATTTATTTGGAATTTATTTGGATTTTGAGTCAAAAATGGTGATTTATAAATGTGGGGATTTGATTCTTGATTTTGGTTGTTAAATGTTGTTGTATGAGTCTTTTTAGACTTATAAGTTGTTTTGGTACATTAGTAAGCTAGTTAGAAGGTTAGATTTTGGTTGAAATGTGTTTTGGTATGAAAATGGAAGAACCCATGTTGTTCTTCCCGATTTCTGGCAATTCCAGAATATTGGGCGACCGCCCAAAAATGTCTGGGCGGCCGCACACCTATCTGAAAGGTTTTGTTCTTGTTTGATGGATTTTTGGGCGATCGCACAGTTGAGTTTGGGCGGCCGCACAGTCCTCTGAAAGTTTTCATTTTGTTGGTTTGTGTGATTGAAGAATGCGTTTTGGTCCAAATCTTGGGTGTCCTTCTAGTTGACCTTAGTGAACATTGTAGTACACTCTAGTGATAGAATTGGGTCCTTTGTGATGAAGTTTGTGATGGAAATTAATTAAGGGTTAATTGGGTTTTTGAACATCTTATTGAGGTATTGTTGGTTTGACTTATCTTTGTGATGATCATTTAGTATATGTTTGGGCATCTTATGATGTGTTCGTGATCATGTTCTAATAAGTGTAACCTTTTGTGTTCATTTGGGTTGTTGAGAATTGGTTCATTTATGAACGAATATAAAGCGTGATATGGTGATTGGGTACCTATGGTTTTGATTAGCTTCTTTATGGTGTATTCATTCGGACTTCCTATTTGGAATTCTAGGTGTATAAATATAGGGAGTTGATAGTCTTAGTACATCTTCATGAGTAAATGTTTAGATTCATCTTAGTAATAGTCGTTATACTATTTGTGAGCGACCGTTTGGGTTGTGTTCCTTATGAATAACTTGTGGGTATCATCTTTGGAATGTATCTAGTATGGTTCCTCTTTATGGAATTATCGTATTGTAATAGTCTTTGTTGTTGAGCTCCTTAAGAGCAATTCCGTTTATCGTTGTTGTGCTCTTTATGAGAAATTCCGTTTATCGTTGTTGTGCTCTTCATGAAAAACTCTTATTATTGTTGTTGTTAAACTCTTCATGAGTAACCGTTGCATCTTTATGGTGATTATTTGGCATGGTTCCCTACTTTGGAACCCTAAACTGTTTAATTAAGCTAGTATTTATTACTTAGCATTTATTTGAAAGCCCAGCTGGCATATTTGTTGCATCGGGCGATGGGAAGGATTATAATGGCAAAGCCAAGTCCATTATAATGTTGACCATTGTTTTGCCCTTACTATACCCCTTCTCCAGATTGGCCTTGGAAAGGATAAGTTAGCGTTCCTTTGTGAATGTATCTAGCTAACGGGCATGACTTTGTGTCATGGTCCTTGTCCTTTGTGACACTCTTATGGTTATTGGTTCCGGTACCGGGTTTTCTCTTCGAGCTTTCATGCTGCTATGAAGATGTTGATTGTTGATTATTGAAGCTGCGCAGCGACCTTTATTTGGTTCTTCAGTTGGGTGAAACCTTGGCTATGTATCCACTTATGAGTGTTTATTTCAGCTTTATGTGTTGCATGATGAGCTGGTCGTTATTTCCAACCGGTATGGGACGGTTGGCGATAGGGAGCCTCTCATTTGTTGTTATATGTTTATTTATATGACTGATTATTGGATGTTACCGTTCGTCAGCATGTCACTTATTATTCCGCTGCTATCTGTCTTATGTTAATTGCTATTGGTCATTGCATATTAGCATGTCATGTAGTTGCATTAGTAACTTACTGAGATTTTATCTCACCCCGTTTATTTCCATCTTTGTTTTTCCTTAACCCCCCCCCAGGAGGAAAAGGATTAGGATTCGCGGTTCAAGGAGGACGTCGAGAGGATTGAGATTTTGGGGCAGGTTGTTATGGATCGGTTTACATTATTTAAATGTATAACCTTTTGGGGATAGTTTTACCCTTTATTGACGTCATTAAGAATTGTATATTTTATTCTTTTGGGTTTAAGCTGTGGAGCTTATGTTGGATGTACATTGTTGATTTAATCTTGGAATTGTAAAACCTTGTGTTATCATCTTTTGGTTCAAAATGGAATTTTTAACTTCTACATTTTAGAGTTTTGGTTTTAAGTCGACGTCCAGATCGCGATCTCGGGCCCGCGGGGTCCGGGGTCGCGACAGTTGGTATCAGAGCTATGGTTTAGCTCTATCTATAAGTATAGGTGGACTAGAATGACCTAGGAGGGTAGATGGGTTCGGAGTGAGTAACGATGGGTATTTTATGCAGGTATTTGTTTGTGATGGCTAGAAGAAGAGCTGGTGAAGGTATCAGTGGGACTCAGAATCAGAATGGTCTACGGGAAGAAAACTGTGTAAGGTTTCAGGACAGGTTTGAAGCGGCCGTGAAAGCAATTCATGACCAAGGGCCGAGAAAGGAACATGTAGCACCTCCGCGATATGGGTTGGAGCAGTTCTTAAAGTTGAAACCAAGTGAGTACGACGGTGAGCCGGATGTGAAGAATTCCGAGCTATGGATAGAATCGATGGAGAAAATCTACGATGACTTTGGTTGCACTGATGAGGATAGGGTTCTGTTTGCAGCTTATAAGCTCGTGGGGGCTGCGGAACATTGGTGGAAGGCACTGAAGACCAGTTGGGATGCGACTCTTGTACCATATCCTTGGGAGTGGTTCGTGAGGAAATTCAAGGATCATTTTATCTCTCTAGTGGATCAAAACCGGAAAGAGATCGAGTTCCTCAGCTTGGAGCAAGGCATGATGTCAGTAGCACAGTACTCGGCTAAGTTCGCAGAATTAGCCAGGTGTTGTGACTACCTAGTGCGGACCGAGGAGCAGAAAGCGATGAGATTGATCAGGGGTTTGAAGACAGCTATTAGGACTCAACTTTTAGCCCAAAGAATTCAACCTTTTCAGGATGCGGTGGATCAAGCCTACTTGATTGAGCAGGATATTGGGGAACACAAAAGGAAGACTGAGATGGTTAACCCGGGTAAGCAAGGAGGGCAGAGTAAGTCACAACAACAACATTCGGATAACAGAGGTAATTCTGGAGTGCAAACTCGATTCAGAAGGCAACTTCAAGGGCAACCAACAGTAGGAAATCAAGGTTCTAATAAGGGACACGAAATGGGAAAGTCTGCAGCTACTGTCAGAGGAAAGGACACTCAGAAGACAAGTGTTGGAAGAAGCAAGGAAAATGTGTGAAGTGTGGTCAGTTGGGACACTTCGTTAAAGTTTGTCCGAGGTTTAGAGTTCAGTCATCGGGGACAGGAACTGGAATACCACAGGGTCAGAAGAGGGATGCTTTGGGGAAGCCCAAGGTTTCGGGTAGAGTATTTGCAATCAATCGGCACTCACCAGGTAACGGATAATTTCAGGAGGTATTATTTGCGTCGTGAGAGCGAGCGCGTGCATTTTAGGGTCATCGCATTTATGTATTTCTATGCATTAGTTGCATTTATTTCTTCTGAGTCTTTGACTTATGTGTTGTAGGTGTCTACTCCTATGGAGGAGTTTAGGGTATCTGATGAAGTCTTATGTGCTTATGATGTGCTTAAGTATGGTTATGTCTTACCTGCTAAATTAGCCATGTTGCTATTACAAGATTTTGATGTTACTATTGCTTTAGTCTATTGTTGTAGGGGGATTGTTATATTCTCCATTCCTAATTTCTTAAAACTGTTTGAGACCGTTCCTTTGGGTAGAGTTATACCTATCTTTTCTTAATTGAAATCCGAGTATTTAGTTTCGGTCAATTTGTTGGGTGTATATATCATTCGTAAGATTTTCGTTTTCTTCTAAATAGTACCTAGTGTTTGAGGAGAAGCTTGGGTTAAATTGGGGTGTTGTGGTACAAGGTTGTAATGCTATTATTTAGATCAAAATCCATATTGTATCGGTTGGGTTATAGGAGTTGAGGATTCAATGAGGATCTCTTAAGGAAAATTTTGGTCACTTTTAGTGCATCTCCGTGAATGTATCGGAATGGAGTAGTATGGAGAGGTGTACGATTTGTTAAGGATGATGAGTTTGTTGCAGGAGTTATGATCATTAATGGTGGTAAGCGTGTTAAGTTAGAAAGAACTAAATACATTTTGGGAGAGTAATAATTTCTCGATCTATGTTAAAGGCATTTTGAAATTTTGGTTAGATAGTGGTTCTATGGTTCTAAATCCCTTCTTGGTGGCGTTTCCCGAATTGGATCAAGAGTATGTGAAGGAAGTGGAGTATCAATACTTGGGCATATTATAGAATACTACTATTTGGTATTGGGTCAGTTGGAACGTTGCTAGCTAATTGGGTTATTACGATGGTAGTACTATTGAACCTAAGTATCATTAGGTTAATAAATGTATGCGTGAAAGATTAACGTGGCTTAGCTATTGAGGAATTTGAGAAATGGCGGAACTACCGTATCCGTACCTATTTGGTCTTTCGGGTAAGTCTCGTTAAAATTCGGGTCGAATTTTCTTTAAGGGGGAGTGAATGTCACGACCCGAAAACTAGGCTCTATTTTATTAGTAATAAATAATTATTATTTATTTATTTGCTTATTTATTTATTTAAATTATTATTTATTTAAATATTTATGTGTTATAATATTTATGCCTAGCATTTTAATTGAGTCGTTTGGGTTAGTGTAGTATTGTTGGGTCTTAATTGTTAGTAGGGAGTGTAGGTATTTGTGTGTAGTGTGAGAGAGGGGGCCTAAGTGTAAGTTTTTGAATTATTTCTCCCTACTCCTTCCCTCACCTCCTCCCTCACTCTCTTCCCATCTCCCTTCCCAGCAAAATCTCTCTCTCTCTCTAGGTTGTGGGTAAGTTTTTCTCTCTCACTTCTCTCTTCATTTTCTTCATCTTCCTCTTGTTATTTCTCATTTCTTAAAACATGAAATGTGTTTAGATCGTCGATAGGATCGCGTAGAATCAAGAATATTCGAATTCCGTCAACTTTCCTTATTTTCAAGTAAGTTACTTTTCCCCCATTTTGATGTTAAAATGTTCATATCATGTTCATATAATGCTTTTGTTGTTATATTTGAAGTTTGGATGAGGTTGCAATTTATTTGGAATTTATTTGGATTTTGGGTCAAAAATGGTGATTTATGAATGTGGGGATTTGATTCTTGATTTGGTTGTTAAATATTGTTGTATGAGTCTTTTTAGACTTATAAGTTGTTTTTGTACATTAGTAAGCTAGTTAGAAGGTTAGATTTTGGTTGAAATGTGTTTTGGTATGAAAATGGAAGAACCCATGTTGTTCTTCCCGATTTCTGGCAATTCCAGAATATTGGGCGACCGCCCAAAAATGTCTGGGCGGCCGCACACCTATCTGAAAGGTTTTGTTCTTGTTTGATGGCTTTTTGGGTGACCGCACAGTTGAGTTTGGGCGGCCGCACAGTCCTCTGAAAGTTTTCATTTTGTTGGTTTGTGTGATTGAAGAATGCGTTTTGGTCCAAATATTGGGTGTCCTTCTAGTTGACCTTAGTGAACATTGTAGTACACTCTAGTGATAGAATTGGGTCCTTTGTGATGAAGTTTGTGATGGAAATTAATTAAGGGTTAATTGGGTTTTTGAACATCTTATTGAGGTATTGTTGGTTTGACTTATCTTTGTGATGATCATTTAGTATATGTTTGGGCATCTTATGATGTGTTCGTGATCATGTTCTAATAAGTGTAACCTTTTGTGTTCGTTTGGGGTGTTGAGAATTGGTTCGTTTATGAACGAATATAAAGCGTGATATGGTGATTGGGTACCTATGGTTTTGATTAGCTTCTTTATGGTGTATTCATTCGGACTTCCTATTTGGAATTCTAGGTGTATAAATATAGGGAGTTGATAGTCTTAGTACATCTTCATGAGTAAACGTTTAGATTCATCTTAGTAATAGTCGTTATACTATTTGTGAGCGACCGTTTGGGTTGTGTTCCTTATGAATAACTTGTGGGTATCATCTTTGGAATGTATCTAGTATGGTTTCTCTTTATGGAATTATCGTATTGTAATAGTCTTTGTTGTTGAGCTCCTTATGAGCAATTCCGTTTATCGTTGTTGTGCTCTTTATGAGAAATTCCGTTTATCGTTGTTGTGCTCTTCATGAGAAACTCTTGTTATTGTTGTTGTTAAACTCTTCATGAGTAACCGTTGCATCTTTATGGTGATTATTTGGCATGGTTCCCTACTTTGGAACCCTAAACTGTTTAATTAAGCTAGTATTTATTACTTAGCATTTATTTGAAAGCCCAGCTGGCATATTTGTTGCATCGGGCGATGGGAAGGATTATAATGGCAAAGCCAAGTCCATTATAATGTTGACCATTGTTTTGCCCTTACTATACCCCTTCTCCAGATTGGCCTTGGAAAGGATAAGTTAGTGTTCCTTTGTGAATGTATCTAGCTAACGGGCATGACTTTGTGTCATGGTCCTTGTCCTTTGTGACACTCTTATGGTTATTGGTTCCGGTACCGGGGTTTTCTCTTCGAGCTTTCATGCTGCTATGAAGATGTTGATTGTTGATTATTGAAGCTGCGCAGCGACCTTTATTTGGTTCTTCAGTTGGGTGAAACCTTGGCTATGTATCCACTTATGAGTGTTTATTTCAGCTTTATGTGTTGCATGATGAGCTGGTCGTTATTTCCAACCGGTATGGGACGGTTGGCGATAGGGAGCCTCTCATTTGTTGTTATATGTTTATTTATATGACTGATTATTGGATGTTACTGTTCGTCAGCATGTCACTTATTATTCCGCTGCTATCTGTCTTATGTTAATTGCTATTGGTCATTGCATATTAGGATGTCATGTAGTTGCATTAGTAACTTACTGAGATTTTATCTCACCCCGTTTATTTCCATCTTTGTTTTTCCTTAACCCCCCTCCCCCAGGAGGAAAAGTATTAGGATTCGCGGTTCAAGGAGGACGTCGAGAGGATTGAGATTTTGGGGCAGGTTGTTATGGATCGGTTTACATTATTTAAATGTATAACCTTTTGGGGATAGTTTTACCCTTTATTGACGTCATTAAGAATTGTATATTTTATTCTTTTGGGTTTAAGCTGTGGAGCTTATGTTGGATGTACATTGTTGATTTAATCTTGGAATTGTAAAACCTTGTGTTATCATCTTTTGGTTCAAAATGGAATTTTTAACTTCTACATTTTAGAGTTTTGGTTTTAAGTCGACGTCCAGATCGCGATCTCGGGCCCGCGGGGTCCGGGGTCGCGACAAATTGTTCTACAACAATTTCCCTACAACAACACCATTTTCAAGTCCAAGTTTGAAGTCCTCTTTTCTAAAGGTACACTTCTTCTTCTTCTTCTATTTTATTTATGTCTTTTTAGATGTATGCGATCCCCACCAAATGGGACATGACCAAATGACCGCTTTATTACATTAAAGTTGGTCAAGGTCATCTCCCTACATTTCAATCTCTACTTTAATTTCCTATCCATTTCTTAATGTAATTGTTTAGTATAATTGTTAATGTAATCTTTAGTATAAATCAATAAATAAGCAATTTTCCTTTATTCTTCATCTATAATTTTCCCCTTTCTTTTCATTATAATTGTTAGCACATTTATCTTATCATTAAATTGAAGGACATTTAGCATTAGAACACCAAAAGTAGCAAGACCCGCGTAAGCGGGGCGGAGTGGGTGTTTAAGTACTTCCCACTCCGTCACCTAACCCCCGAACCCATCTTTTCCCGAATCTCTGGTTTTGTATATAAAATTGGCTTTCTTTAGGTTTTTCTTATGTTCCTCTAAAACATAGGTGGCGACTCTTAAAATCAAGTAGACATCCTAGGTAATTCACGCGCTCTAGCCAAGCCGTGGTCCCCCGGGGTATCTACAGTGGCGACTCCGCTGGGGACATAGAGGGTTAAACTTGCGTTTTTCATTTTTTGGTGTTCTTTTATTTTATTTTCTGGGCATTCTGGTAAAAAGGGTAGGAAGCGCGCGCCTCTGGCTTTCTTTGCCTAAAGCGCGCGCGTCCGACCCTAATTACCAGAATCGTCCGCCTCCCATCTTGTCCTTCAATTCCATGTTTCTGTGCTAACGTTTACTGCAGGGGAAAAAGTTCTATAATTCAGGCAATCCCTTGAACCCGCTGATTTGCAGGTACTGCCCAGACGCGGGCGCCTCCACTTCTCTCAGTCTAACGCGCGTGCCTCCTGAGTAGGCTTCTGAATACGCGCGCTTCTGGGCATTTCCCAGAAACAGAAACAGTGAACAGAATGGATAGTTTTGACAGTGTGTGAGCACCGGGCCTGCACAGAACAGCTTTTATTTCCTGTTCATTTTTATCGGTCACACGGGTGATTCGAAAGTTGTAAATTACCTGCTTATTTGTTTTTTTTATTTCCTTCGAAAAAAAAATTGTCACTTGTTAAACCTCACACTACGCGCACAATTCTTATAAACTGCTCACTATCGAGTCGCATAAGTCCAACCCCAAACCCGTCGAGGCCCGTCCTAGGAAGTTTCAAGCTCCACTCGACCTTGACTCTTTCGAAGCGGTAAACCTCAGCCCGTGGCGTAGTTCACGACTACATGCCGGGGGTGACCTTTAAGCCTCATATTTAAGACGAGCACAAACCACACAATTCTAGTCTAGGGTCTAACACTCCGTGACTCAAGTCGGTTTCCATGTGCCGAGATTTCCCTAAATTAATGTCTTCAAATCATACATGCCACTCGTTGTTTTGGACGAAATAAAACTCAGTCCCCAAGTGGTTATTATGGACGAAAATAAAAATCCGTCCCCGCATGTATGCTTTACTACATTAATTTAGTTTAATCCCGACACATGTAGGATTCACAAGCGTGGTGGAATCCGATGAGTATATGGGACCGCGAGATGGTCTATATACTAGTGTGACGATTCCACTATTTCCTAGAAACCCCAAAAAGGACCACGTCCTTCCGACTTTTGTAAATAAAAAAAAAAGAGTCATTTTTCTTATGTGGTTGAGTCTTTTTCCTTTGTTTGTGGGTGAATCTATTTTACTCAAAAGGTATTTGAAGGGGCTCACGAATAGAAGAAAGGTCCAAGGCATCAATACCGGTTTGGTCAACACTCTCATGTCCTACATTGACCAAAAGCTTAGTGGGCTAAATTTGCACATGGGCCCAAGCACCGATCTTCATCAAGCTTCTCTCATCATGAACACAATGGAGGCTCTTCCCGAAAAGATCAAAATGCCCGATATTGGCAAGTTCAACGGCAACTCTTGCCTCGACGCTCATGTTGACTCCAACATTTGGGCCATGCTACCAAAGAAAGTGTCTCCTCAAATAATGGCACAGTGCTTCCCGCTTACTCTCGAGGGGGTCGCAAAAGATTGGTATATGGGTCTTTGTGAATACGTGTGTTTGAATTTGGGATATTCATAGCAACATTAAAATTATGAGAGTCGCCACGCCGTTTTAGTTATAGCCAAAACATTGAGAAAAAGCATGTTAATGGGTTCGGGGGTCAAATTACAACAAGAGAAGAATATTTACGTTATCACTCCTATTGCCCGAATTGATCGGTCTTTCTATCATGATGCGGTGTATGTAGTGTGTTAGTGTTTGAGACCGGATCCGAAGATTGCCTACGTTCCTCTCAAGGTGAGAAGCTCAGGTCAGCGTAGTTCGAGAGAATTAGAATAGGCAGAAGAATCGGGATCATGCATAATGAGGGGAATTACCTAAAGATTAGGGTTTAGAAGTAGTTCCTAGATCATCCTCGGGTTGATGAACCCTCGATCATCATCGGCTATGAAATAACATGTAATTATGAAGATCGCAACCCTAAATATAGCATAAATAAGGTTTTAATCTATGAACACGATGAACATATGAAGAACATATATGAACATATGAATAAACATGCGAAGCATATGAAGAAACTATGAATAAACATGCAAGAACATGAATATTAAAGATCTACATTAAGAATAATGCAAGAACGTGAAGAAAAAGTTAGAAAACTTACCTATGTTGGCAAGAAATAAACCTTGATCTTCTTGGAGGTTTGAATGCTAATTAGAGAGCAAAATTGTGTTTAAGAACTCTCAAAATTCGTACTTAGAGCTCTCAAAATCGGACCCCTTAAACCAATAGCATGGAGTTGGTTTATATAGTAAACTGAGGGGAAGATCTGATGGTCCAGATCATCCGGCGCAAGGTTGGCCGCCTGGCCATTGTTGATGCCGGTTACAAGAGTGGCCGCGTGGCCAAGATCAACGCGGAGCAATGTTGGCCGCGTGGCCAAGGCTGCCGGCTGACTTGATTCTTAAGCTAGGGTTTCTGCATGGTTTTAAGGAAACCATTTATTACCTAATTTGATAGATTTTGCCATAAATGAGATATTTTGGGAATCCGGGACAAGTCTTTGCAAGGTTTCTAATTCCTATAAAGTCCTTGTATTTTTGGGAAAGTCCTAATAAACTCATTTTCAGGTCGGGTACTAACAGTAGCCCCTCGGCGATGCTTCTTGCAAGGCAATGTGGGGTCGACGATAAAAGTAGGATCCGTCTGAAACATGAGTTTCAAAACAGAGGAGAGGTAAAGGAACTGCTGGACCTTGACAGGCGACCTACGTATCCGCGGGGGAATCAAGCCAAACGTAGTTCAAATCTGATGGGAAATTGAGAATGATTGTCCTCTTATGGGGAACAACGTCTTTTGCTGGGGAAAATGCACCTGCTGGGGATGAGAGATGACCATGTCGGTCGGGTGGCTGGACCTTTTCAGGTTTCCTACGTATCCTCCGAGGAATCAAGCCGGTCGTAGTTCAGAGAGATTAGGGAAAAGCGATCCATCGGAATTCTGCTAGGGATAATAAACCTACGGGCACTATCCTGTATGAAGAACGAACATTCGTTAGGAAATGAAGTCATTTGGGAAAAATAAAGATTACGTTGTCTAAATAATCCCAAGATGGAATGGTAAACGCAATCAGGATCGCCAGGGCTCTTGCCGATTGTGCTAACGAAACGCCGAGGCTTCTGCCAACCACGATCGATCAAGGATACGTATGTCATAGAGGCGCCAAAGTCTCTACAATCATACGAATCCTAATAATCGGTGCTGGATCTCTCGCAAACAGAAACGCCGAGGCTTCTGCCCATCACGATCGATCTAGGATGCGTATGTCATAGAGGCGCCGAAGTCTCTACAACCATACGAATCCTAAAATAGATGCTGGATCGCTCGCAAACAGAAACGCCGAGGCTTCTGCCCATCGCGATCGATCTAGGATGCGTATGTCATAGAGGCGCCGAAGTCTCTACAATCATACGAATCCTAAAATAGATGCTGGATCGCTCGCAAACAGAAACGCCGAGGCTTCTGCCCATCACGATCGATCTAGGATGCGTATGTCATAGAGGCGCCGAAGTCTCTACAACCATACAAATCCTAAAATAGATGCTGGATCGCTCGCAAACAGAAACGCCGAGGCTTCTGCCCATCGCGATCGATCTAGGATGCGTATGTCATAGAGGCGCCGAAGTCTCTACAACCATACGAATCCTAAGCAAATATTAGGAAGTGCTAAAATAATAGATGCTGGATCTCTCGCAAACAGAAACGCCGAGGCTTCTGCCCATCGCGATCGATCTAGGATGCGCATGTCATAGAGGCGCCGAAGTCTCTACAACCATACGAATCCTAAGCAAATATTAGGAAGTGCTAAAATAATAGATGCTGGATCTCTCGCAAACAGAAACGCCGAGGCTTCTGCCCATTGCGATCGATCTAGGATGCGTATGTCATAGAGGCGCCGAAGTCTCTACAACCATACGAATCCTAAGCAAATATTAGGAAGTGCTAAAATAATTGATGCTGGATCTCTCGCAAATAGAAACGCCGAGGCTTCTGCCCATCGCGATCAATCTAGGATGCGTATGTCATAGAGGCGCCGAAGTCTCTACAACCATACGAATCCTAAGCAAATATTAGGAAGTGCTAAAATAATAGATGCTGGATCTCTCGCAAACAGAAACGCCGAGGCTTCTGCCCATCGCGATCGATCTAGGATGCGTATGTCATAGAGGCGCCGAATTCTCTACAACCATACGAATCCTAAGCAAATATTAGGAAGAATGGAAATTTTAAGAGGCTTCACGTACCCAAAGGTAATGAATATTAGTCAAAATAGTGCTAAGGGCACCTGAAATGAACAAAGGGGAATGTATTAGGGGTAAAACTGAAATTTTTCATGTGGAGGCAAAGATGATGGATTGTTATGAAGTCGCAAACGGGATGAACTCTCAGGGAGTCACAAAGGTGATAGACTCTCGGGGAGTACAAGGGTGACGGACTCTCGGGGAGTCACAAAGGTGATAGACTCTCGGGGAGTCACAAATGACTCTTTGGTGAGTCACAAGGGCAAAGGACCCTTAGGGAGACGCGAAGGAGATGGACTCTCGGGGAGTTGCTAAACATGATCTGGGTTCTGCTTATCCTAATTTAGGAGGGAATGAGGCTACGAGCCATTGAGACCAAGGTGTTAGGTAAGGGACATTTTTCTTGGTTGCCTAGAGGTAGGACCTAAGGCTTTTTAAGGAAAGGGAATAAGGAAAATGGTGATCTCCTAATCTTGAAATAGGGATGCCAAAGATGTCACGGCTTCTTGAGCTTTAGATTATGTCTTGGAGATAATGTGGGTTTCCTAGGCTTATAGGCTAGGGATTGGAGTTCATTTAAGCATGAGGAGAGTATTCTATCCTAGGCTTAGTGCTAGGGCTTGGAAAGGTTGAGGTTTGGGAACTTCCTAGATGTTAGGGTTTCGAACAAAGGTTTGGAAACTGGCATTTTAAGGACCATGACTCTCCTAGGTTTGGGACTACGGTCTAGGAATTTCCTAGGTCTAGGAGGCTAGGGCTTGGAGTTGTGGTAGGCTCAGAGGTAGCAAAGGCGTTGGCTTTTAGACATAAGGCTGGGAGTTGGAAAGGCTGTGACTTCCTAGGCTTGAGACTAGGGACCGCTGAAAAGGGATTGATTTTGTGGAGGGTTTACTAAGCTTGATGTTAGGGTTCACCGTTTTCCGGGATTGGTGACTATGGCTTGGAAATATTCGCGGTAACCTAGGCTTTAGGCTAGGTTTTAAGGTTTAAGGATTGTAAACTTCCTAGGTTTTGAGACTAAGATGAAGGAATTTCCTAGGTCTAGGACTAGGGTTTGAAGGGAATGTTGAACCCTAGGCTCAATGATAGAGTTTAGTGAGGATATAGTCTCCTAGACCCTGCGGCTAGGGTATAGAAAGAGTGCGACTACCTAGGCTTGAGGCTAGGGTTTGGAGCGAATGCGACTACCTAGGCTCGAGCTAGGTTTAGAGCGAATGCGGCTTCCTAGGCCTGAGGCTAGGGTTGATTAAGTTTTGGACAGGGCATTGTATCCTAGGTTTTGGACTAGGGTTCAATAAAACGGAGAATTGAGATTGTAAATTTTCTAGGTTTCGAGACTAGGGTTTCGGGAATTTGGAAATGATGTTGCATACGGGGCTTTGGAAATTCCCTAGAATTTGGGCTGGGGTTAAAGGGGATGTTGTGGTTTCCTAGGCTTAAGGCTAGGGTTTAGAGAGGATATGTGACTACCTAGGATAAAGGCTAGGGTTTAAGAAGGATGTAACTTCCTAGGCTTTAGGCTAGGGTTTGAAAGGATGTAATTACCTAGGCTCTAAGTTAGGGTTTGGAAGGGATGTAACTACCTAGGCTCGGGGCTAGGGTTTAGGAAGGATGTAATTACCTAGGCTCTAAGTTAGGGTTTGGAAGGGATGTAACTACCTAGGCTCGGGGCTAGGGTTTAGGAAGGATGTAATTACCTAGGCTTGAGGCTAGAGTTTAGAGAGAATGATATGACCACCTAGGCTTGAGGCTAGGGTTTAGGAAGGGTGTAGCTACCTAGGATCAAGGCTAGGGTTTGGAGACCGAAAGCATTTGAAGGTTTGTCTTGGTTTAGACCGAGCAAGTTTGAGGTCTAAGAGTGTTGCGGTTTGGGGTAAATGAGCTTGATACCTCGTGGCTGGATAGGCTCGATAGATTAGACCTAGGCTAAAGTTCTAGGGTTTAGCTAGGGTAAGACTCAGACATGTGTTAAGGAGACCGGGGCCTAATGGAATGGTAGGCGTGAGATCTAGGAGATCGAAGGCTAGGCAGGGTAGCGTTGGGACATAAGGCTTTCAAGCGGGTAAGTCTTTTGTCCTAGAGAAACCGCGTTATGGATTAGGACCAAGCAGGCTTGAGGTCGGCCAAGGAGCAATGGATTGGGATTGGATGATCCTAGTACCTAATACGCATGTCGGGCTTGGATCCTAGAGTGTTTGAAAGTTTAGGCTAGGTGCGAACCGTAGGTGCAGGAAATGGTTTTGGATATATGACCATGTTGGCGCTTTAGGTAAAGGGATTGAGTGTCCAAGACTTTGCTTGAGTACAATAGGTACCTTAAGTTGGATTGGGTATGATTTGGTCTCGCGTGACCAAGCTCGTTCGGCGATTGCAAAGGTGGGTTTGGTATGGGACTAAAGGTGTTAAGCGCATGATTTTTGACTGGACGGGTTTTGATATCTTTATGGCATATCACAGTACGCGGGAGGTCCTATGCGTTCGAGCACGTTTGAGGTTTGGACTCGTGGGGAAGAAAGGTTTGAGATCCATGGAGTTCAAGGGTGGACCTTGTAGGTGGTGAGGTTTAGACTCGGCTCGGATTAAGTAGGTTAGAGACCTAAGTGGTTGAAGATCAGACTAGGAAGTCTTTTGAAGCTAAGGAGTGACACTAGGTTTAAGAGTGGCAGGGCCATGGTTTGGGTATGATAGTATACGTAGATGCATTGTTTTGGTTGGACCAAGCAGGCTTGGGAACTAAAGAGTTCTAAGGGTCGACATCTAAGGTTATAGACCTAGAGGGTAGACAGTTTTGTGATCTAAAGGGTTTAGGAGTTGAGACCTAAGGTGTGAATCGGATATGCTAGAGACCTATAAGGTAGGTGTTTGGCGGCCTTGCATGGACTTGGGATCTAAGGGATACTTCAATAGGTTAGACTGGGTAGACCTAAGGGTTGGACGTAAGAGGATAGGGGAGACATAGTCTGGACAAGGTAAGGATGAATATATTGGTAGGTTGGGATCTAAGAGATCAGGTAGACTCGAGACCAGTAGGTTCGGGACCTAATGGGTCATTCTAAGGATTTGGATTCGGTAGACTGGCTTAAGGCTTGAGGTTTTGGGTAAGACTGGTTTGAGGCTTTTAGGAGTCCTGCTACTAACTTATGGATGGTCGAGCTAAGGGGTTATGGTGTAACCTATGTAAGACTGACCGGGTAGGTGCGGGACCTAAGGTTTTGAATCAAGTCAGATTGGGACGTAAGGGTATCCTATTGTGTAGGAAATAGGGTGAAGGGCCGAGTCGGTTCAAGAATCACAAAGATGGGTCTCAGAGTGGACCGAGGAGGTTTATACAAATTTTGTGGAGACCGAGAGTGCGGGTTTATAACAAAGTGTCGTGGAAGAGAAAACTTTTGAAAGTGTTATGACTTTATAAAGATGCCTTATAATTAATTATGATTCTAATCAATCCAAATAGGTCGTCGCGTGCCGAGTTTGACGATGAGGGGTGCCCTTCTTCTAAGTGTATCCTTGTTGACGCCTCGGTATTCTCTGGGAAACCACATAGTCGACCCATTCCGTTGGGGATTATCTAATTTGGTGAGCGGGTACCCTCCCTCCTTTGAGACGCACCCTTTTTTCTGCCTAGACCGCCCTTTCGGGTTTTCAATCTAGCGGGCATCTCTTTTGCGTCATCTTTTTCTTTTTTTCTTTTTTTTTTTTTTTTTTTGAAAATCATTCAGTCGACTCAAAAAAGGAAAAATAATTGTTTAAACATGCGGGGGCATTTTGGTGATAGTGAGAGGGAGAGAGAGATAGTACTCGCATTTTGACTCTTTGGACAATTGAGTGTATATAAAAGGAAGGAAGCCCCTGCTTGACAGAAAGTAAGTGTTTAGCTCTTTCCTAGATTGTAGAACAGAAGACTTGTCGAGACATTTGAAAATTGTTTTATTCAAGATTCTCATTTGATTGCTCGAGAATGGACCTCGTTGATTAGTTAATGAGTTATGGTTAATTGTTAAACAAGTAGCCTCAAATTAATAAATGTTTTGATCAATTGTGAGTGAAGAAGTCAGGAGTAGAAATATGGGGAAGAGAGAAGAGAAAGAAAATTGGCTCGAGGTGGGTTGTGTATATTTTGGACCGAACCGGGAGGTTGCCTACGTTTTTCTCAAGGTGAGGAGCTCAGGTCCGCGTAGTTCGGGGATGACCCGCTTGACGATGGTGTCGGGTTTCAGTGGGTATGTGTGGGAGGAAAGAAAGGAAAGAAAGTTGGCCCAAGGTAGGTTATGTTTGGCTTTGAGTGGTCGCCCGGTTGACGATGAAGTTGGGTTTTGAGTTTAGGGTGTGAGGTTCGTTTGAGGTGAGTTGTTCTTTGTAGCTCATTGCGGTGGATTACTCCTTTGTAGTTGTTGCACTGGATTGCTCCATCGTAGTTATCATGGGTTGCTGCCGTTTATCTACTTTGTAAGGAAAGAAAGGAAAATAGAACATTTGAGGTGAAAAGAAAATGAGACTTTTACTTTTCTATGGTGATAGCCCCTTCTATTTTTTCTTTATTTTTTTTTATTTTATCTCTTTGTGCACACCCTTTTTTTTGCCTAGGCCTCCCTTTCGGGTTTTCAACCTAGCGGGCTTCTTTTTGTGCGATGCTCTAACTTTTGCCTAGGTCGCCCTTTTGGGTTTCATCCTAGCGAGCCATATTTTTTTTTATATTTGTACATGAAACATTGGGCAAGACAAGCCCCTAGTTTGCTTTCGCCTCTCTCGATTGTGAGGTAGCTTCCTTATAGTTCAAGCGGCCTTTTGCTGGCGGCGGGCATCCTAGCCCCTTGATTTTCACCGGTAGAGCTCCATTGGATTATCACGTGCACCAATGAATGACTTCGTGCACTTGTCTTATATTTGCGATGGAATACGGACAGCCCCAGTGTAACGGCATGTAGTACTCATGATGGGAACAAACCAACCCTTTAAATTGTGGCAGCATGGATGTCTATTTGATGATGAGCAACCGCAGTCCATTCCTTTGTCACGACCTTATAAAAAGGGGTCTAATGGTGGGATGAGAGGCGTATTAGGATAGTGTATGGGAGAAGGTGTATATAGAGAGTGTACATGAAGTGTGTACAAGGGGTGAGTGTATAGAGAGAGTGTATGGGGTAGAATGTAGAGAGAAGGGAAAGTGATTCGTTCATCCCAATTGATCGAAGCATTTGTTATTTTGAGATTAATTGTTTACTTAGTTATGTGAATGGTTTGTGGGTCCATTTACCTTTTAATGAGTCGTCATTAATGAGTAAGATTAAAATTAATTCATCATATAAAGATATAGCAATCAAGCGAAATGGTGAATAAGACAATTTTCATGAAATTGATATATCCAAGCTTATGTCTCAAGTCTAGAGAGAAAAGAAAAGAAATAAAGACCTTTTTATTGGAACTAAAAGATTTAAACTGACTAGTCCGGGGTGGACTTTTACATAAAGAAACAAAAATCGTCCAAGGTGGACTTTTGACTAAGGACACTCTAGAACCTACGAAGACTGAATGACCCTTTTATTTTCTTTTATTTAAAGGAGGTAGCCCCAATTTCCTCTTTTGCCCATGCCCATGTATTCCGTTGGCGGGTGATGGCTCCGCTGTCAATGAGGCTTTGAATCTTTCTCCTCAATTGGACGCAATCTTCGGTGTCATGCCCAATGTACTGGTGGTATTGGCAGTGTTTGGAGGGATCCAAGCATTGCTTCACCCTACTTGGTTCATAGTTGATCAAAGGAGACAACTTGCCGGCTTGAACTAGACTTTTGAAGAGTTTGGCTAACGGCATACCTAAGTCGTCGAATTCGCGCTCGTCCTTCCTTTCACGAACTGTCTTTGAGGGTGATTTAGGTACCGGCACCCCTTGTTGATGAGTAGTCATAGGAGGCATCCCGACGGGGACAGTCTGTGGCGGCCCGTATATTTGAGGAGCGTACGGGTGTTGACATTGAGCAAGAGGGAGAACTCGACTGAGGTAATCATAAACGCCACGAATGTCAGACAAATGGCGCCTCTCGATATCTCTTAGGGTCTTATGCATCTCCTTCTGAAAGTGTGTTGCTTGCTCGTTGAGAATGGCCTTAAAGTGGATTGCTTGTTCATCGAGGATGGCTTCGAAGTGGATGCTTGCTTACTGAGAGCAGTACCAGTGTAGAGGATTGTCTCGGGATCTTGGGTAGCAGCTTCAGTTGCAACTTCGAAGTTCCTTGCAGCCGACATGATGCAGAACTCTAGTCATGAAAGAATTAGATTCGTATTTAATGATAAGGCATCGTTATAAAAATCATTTTTGGAAAAGAGTCGGTCTCCACATTTTTGAAATGCATTTTGGTAAAAAAATTGAAAGTTTGACCGGGCCGAAGTTGCCTACGTTCCCCTTATCATGGGGGAGAGGTCCCACACAATAAGAGGCTCAGGTCGCCGTAGTTCGAATCAAGTTAGACTTTTAAAAAGAGGTGAGAGATGACCATAGGGGTCAAAAAGAGGAGATGACTCGGTCCTTGGTCAAGCATGGGTGAGGAAGACCTATAGGAGTTGGTTTTGATTGAGTAGGGTATGGTTTGACCTAAGGTTTGACCTAAATTTGACCTAAGGTTTGACCTAAGTTTGAGACAAGAAGTGGTTCAAGCTAGGATGCGACGATAATGGTGGGTTGACCTAGATGGGTAAAGGATAGGTCGACCTAAATGAGAAGGGTTGGATTGACCTATATGGTGAATGAATCAAGATAGCGGGTTGTAACGGGTTGCCTATGGGATGATCTAAATGGGATAGGCATGGTTTGACCTAAGCGGGTCAAAGGTTGACCTATTCGGGTTGGTGGACTAAGGAAGGTTGGAGATTGACCTAGATGGATCCAAGATAGGTAAGTCGACCTAAGCGGTCACGGTTGACCTTGACGGGTCAAAGGTGAAGGGGTAGTTTTAACCTAAGATGGACAAGTTTGACCTAAATGGGTTGACCTAGGTTGGTCTGGACGACGGTGGGTCAAATAATGACCTAGGTGGGTCAAGATGACGGTTCGACCTAAGAGGGTTAAGACCAAAGGTAATTGGGTTCACCTATGGAATCAAAGATTGACCTAAGAGGTCGAAAAGGATAAGGTTGACCTAGGAGTCCAAGTTTGACCTAAGAGGTCAAAGGTGATTGGGTTGACCTAGGCGGTCAAATGTTGACCTAAGAGGTCAACGGGTGATAATGTTGACCGAGGGGTCAAAGGTTGACCTAAGAGATCAAAGGTGATAAGGTTGACCTAGGAGGTCAAGGGTTGATCTAGGGGTCGGAGGTGATAAGGTTGACCTAGGAGGTCAAGGTTGACCTAAGGGGTCTGAGGTGATAAGGTTGACCTAGGTGGTCAAGGGTTGACCTAAGAGGTCGGAGGTTGATAAAGTTGACCTAGGGGGTCAAAGGTGATAAGGTTGACCTAGGAGGTCAAAGGTTTACCTAAGAGGTCGGAGGCGGATAAAGTTGACCTAGGCGGTCAAGGGTTGGCCTAGGAGGTCAAAAGTGGATGAGGTTGACCTATGGGGTCAAAGGTTGACCTAGGAGGTCGAAGAGATAGGGTTGACCAAGGGGGTCAAGGGTAGACCTAAGAGGTCAAAGGCAGATAAAGTTGACCTATGGGGTCAAAGGTTGACCTAGGAGGTCGAAGGTGATAGGGTTGACTAAGGAGGTCAAAGGTTGACCTAAGAGGTCAAAGGGTGATAATGTTGACTGAGGGGTCCAAGGGTAGACCTAAGAGGTCAAAGGTGGATGAGGTTGACCTAAGAGGTCAAAGGCGGATGAGAATGACCTATGGGGTCAAAGGTTGACTTAAACGGATAAGATTGACCTAGGGGGTCAAAGGTTGGCCTAAGAGGTCAAAGGGTGGTAAGGTTGACCTAGGAGGTCAATGGTTGACCTAGGGGGTCAAAGGTTGGCCTAAGAGGTCAAAGGGTGGTAGGTGACCTAGGAGGTCAAAGGTTGACCTAGGGGGTCAAAGGTTATTGGGTTGACCTAGGAGGTCAAAGGTTGACTAAGAGGTCAACGGGTGATAATGTTGACCGAGGGGGTCCAAGGTTGACCTAAGAGGTCAAAGGTGATAAGGTTGACCTAGGAGGATGAGATTGACCTAGGGGGTCAAAGGTTGACCTAAGAGGTCAAAGATGATTATGTTGACCTAGGGGGTCAAAGGTTGACCTAAGAGGTC
Organism: Campanula takesimana; assembly: GCA_026119855.1. Taxonomy (NCBI): domain Eukaryota; kingdom Viridiplantae; phylum Streptophyta; class Magnoliopsida; order Asterales; family Campanulaceae; genus Campanula; species Campanula takesimana. The sequence goes on from JAOWBW010000377.1 coordinate 1,048,268, forward strand.
GAAGGCGGATGAGGTTGACCTAGGGGTCAAGGGTAGACCTAAGAGGTCAAAGATGATAAAGTTTACCTAGGGGGTTAAATGTGAAAAGGTTGTCCATAGGATGTCAAGGGTTGACCTAAGAGGTCGAAGGTAGATAAGTTTGACCTAGGGGGTCAAAGGTGATAAGGTTGACCTAGGAGGTCAAGGGTTGACCTAAGAGGTCGGAGGCGGATAAAGTTGACCTAGGCGGTCAAGGGTTGACCTAAGAGGTCAAAGGTGGATGAGGTTGGCCTAGACGGTCAAGGGTTAACCTAAGAGGTCAAAGGTAGATAAGGTTGACCTTGGAGGTCAAAGGTTGGGAAGGTTGACCTAGGTGGTAAAGGTTGACCTAGGAGGTCAGAGGTAGGTAAGGTTGACCTAGGGGGTCAAAGGTTGACTTAAACGGATAAGATTGACCTAGGGGGTCAAAGGTTGACTTAAACGGATAAGATTGACCTAGGGGGTCAAAGGTTGGCCTAAGAGGTCAAAGAGTGGTAAGGTTGACCTAGGAGGTCAAAGGTTGACCTAGGGGGTCAAGGTTGGCCTAAGAGGTCAAAGGGTGGTAAGGTTGACCTAGGAGGTCAAAGGTTGACCTAGGGGGTCAAAGGTTGGCTTAAGAGGTCAAAGGTAGATAAGGTTGACCTTGGGGGTCAAAGGTTGGGAAGGTTGACCTAGGTGGTCGAAGGTTGACCTAGGAGGTCAAAGGTAGGTAAGGTTGACCCAGGGGGTCAAGGTTGACCTAGGAGGTCAAAGGTAGATAAGATTGTCCTAAGAGGCCAAAGGATGGTGGGATTTTGACCAAAGCGGGTCGAGATGAAGGGTAGGCCCAAATGGATCGCAATGATGGGTAGGTAACCTAGATAGGCCAAGATGAGGAATTTTGATAGATGGCCCAAGGGGTGAGCGATGGACCTTAGAGGTCGTCTAGATGCAATGCACATTTATTTGCGAAAAGTTTTGCATTTATTTACATCTTAAATGGTTGGTCTAAGGAGTGTCCTAATCTCTATGTGTGGGTTGACACAGGTAAGGTAAAAGGTTCCCACCGCTCGCGGAACGTACACGGTGAGTGGAGTAGACGAGTGACTCGAAAAGAGGGCGGCAGTAGCGCACAAATTCCTGCACATCGAATACTCCGGGTAATGGGGACCTGTGCAGTGCTGACACGGACTAGTGGTAGTGTGTGGTAAAAAACTAATTCTTTTTTTTTTTAGGGAGAAAAGAGAGAAGTTTTTAATGTTAGGATGATGCAATGCAATGCATGAGAGAGAGAGAGAGAGAGAGAGAGAGAGAGAGAGAGAGAGAATAATGTACAAGGGAGCATAGCAGAGTTTTGTTTGACCCTAATACTAAGACGAAAACAACAAAGGTACAAGGATACAAGGTATATACAAAGTACAAGTATCAAGTATTAACATTGCGGGGTGCACGGGTGTATGTGTAAAGATGGCAAGTGCGTGCATGTGTAAACATGGCAGGTGTGTGCATGTGTAAACATGGCAGGTGTGTGCATGTGTAATCATGGCAGGTGTGTGCATGTGTAGACATGGCAGGTGTGTGCATGTGTAAACATGGCAAGCATCATGATGTGACGAAAGTTAGACCCACTAAGTTTGAAGAAGTTTCAAAGCAGTCCCCAGCAGAGTCGCCACTGTGAATACGTGTGTTTGAATTTGGGATATTCATAGCAACATTAAAATTATGAGAGTCGCCACGCCGTTTTATTTATAGCCAAAACATTGAGAAAAAGCATGTTAATGGGTTCGGGGGTCAAATTACAACAAGAGAAGAATATTTACGTTATCACTCCTATTGCCCGAATTGATCGGTCTTTCTATCATGATGCGGTGTATGTAGTGTGTTAGTGTTTGAGACCGGATCCGAAGATTGCCTACGTTCCTCTCAAGGTGAGAAGCTCAGGTCAGCGTAGTTCGAGAGAATTAGAATAGGCAGAAGAATCGGGATCATGCATAATGAGGGGAATTACCTAAAGATTAGGGTTTAGAAGTAGTTCCTAGATCATCCTCGGGTGATGAACCCTCGATCATCATCGGCTATGAAATAACATGTAATTATGAAGATCGCAACCCTAAATATAGCATAAATAAGGTTTTAATCTATGAACACGATGAACATATGAAGAACATATATGAACATATGAATAAACATGCGAAGCATATGAAGAAACTATGAATAAACATGCAAGAACATGAATATTAAAGATCTACATTAAGAATAATGCAAGAACGTGAAGAAAAAGTTAGAAAACTTACCTATGTTGGCAAGAAATAAACCTTGATCTTCTTGGAGGTTTGAATGCTAATTAGAGAGCAAAATTGTGTTTAAGAACTCTCAAATTCGTACTTAGAGCTCTCAAAATCGGACCCCTTAAACCAATAGCATGGAGTTGGTTTATATAGTAAACTGAGGGGAAGATCTGATGGTCCAGATCATCAGGCGCAAGGTTGGATGCCTGGCCATTGTTGATGCCGGTTACAAGAGTGGCCGCGTGGCCAAGATCAACGCGGAGCAATGTTGGCCGCGTGGCCAAGGCTGCCGGCTGACTTGATTCTTAAGCTAGGGTTTCTGCATGGTTTTAAGGAAACCATTTATTACCTAATTTGATAGATTTTGCCATAAATGAGATATTTTGGAATCCGGGACAAGTCTTTGCAAGGTTTCTAATTCCTATAAAGTCCTTGTATTTTTGGGAAAGTCCTAATAAACTCATTTTCAGGTCGGGTACTAACAGTCTTCCAGTTTCCACCCGCCTCAATTGGGATGCCGCTATGCTTGCCTTCAAGTCACAATATCAAGTCAACTCCATATTCCGCCCCACCAAGAAGGAATTGGAGAGCACCGTGCAAATGGGTAATGAATCATTTGGGGACTTCTATCGCCGTTGGAATGACAAGCTAGCCGAGATGGTTGATAGGCCTTCCAAGAAGGAACAAATGGACATCTTCTTGAAGTGTTTGAAAATGGACTACCGTACTCATCTTTGTGGGGCTTTTCACTCCGATTTTTCAAGCATGTATGATGCGGGGGTTAGAATTGACAATTTGCTCCGAGAAGTGGCCGAGTCCTCCTATGACACAAGCTTCAACGACAAAGGGTTCCCGAGCAATCTGAGCAACAACATGGACGAATGTAGTAACATGGAAGACTACAACGACAACGAGGACTACAACGACATGGGGGATGACGACAACAATCTCCGTTTCTCTTTCTCTACCTACAGATAGGATAAAAAAAAGAGTCAAAAGTCCTCTAATGTGTGCATTAATGTTTTCTCTCGTTCAATGTTAAATTTTGAGTCAATCATTAAATAAAAGTCGTTCTTGTCATCATACACTCTTCCAAGTTGTTCAATTAATTCTTGGCAAAATGATGAAAAAATGTCTAAACAAGTTTTGGAATGAAGGCCATCGCTTGAACGCCTAGAGGCTAAACATCGACGACGCCATCAACAATGAAGACATCATCAACGGCAAAATCAAGCCAAAGAAAGGTGAAGCAACAACCATGGAGAAAAATCAAGCAATGTTTCAAAGGGGGATTAAAAAAAAAAAAAAAAAAAAAAAAAGCTCGCTAGGTTGAACTCTTCAAATCAACATAGGCAAAAGTTAGAGCCCAAAAAAAAAAAAAAAAATAAAAAATCCCCCTCAATCAAAGAAGTACAAAGAACAACATCATTCCACCAAACGAAGGACGATGCAACATCGACAACAATTATGACGAAGCAACAATTCATCACTGCGAATGGAGAATCCGCAAGAACTACGGTTACCTGAGCCTCTACACTGGAGGAACATAGACAACCTTCGGGTCCGGTCTCATGCAAGAAAGAAGATATGTTTAGCCCTAGCGCGTTATGGTTATCGGCCTTCATCTCAAACTTGTCAAGACATCTTTGTACGATTCATTTGCCAATGAATTAATCACCTCAAGATTGAACAACTTTCTTAGATTTGGAATCGCTTTCCGTTCCTTGTCGAGTCTAGGGGTTTCTCTTCTTTTTGCGATACTCCCAATTTCTTGCAATAAAATTGGGGCTTTCCTTCTCTTCTCTCTTAATGACTTACTTGCCTTCGTGAGTCATTCAACAAATATATACATGAAGTCAATAATAGGGACACTTCCCTAGACGAGTCAATGTCACTCATCTTTAGTGACAAGAGGTCTTCACCGCAAAATCACATGTCTTATCTCCTCAGCCAGAGTCAATGTACACTTCCTCATTAATCGAGTAAAAAAAAGACGCAAAAGAGATGCCCGCTAGATTGAAAACCCGAAAGGGCGGTCTAGGCAAAAAACAGGGTGCGTCATAAAAAAAATGAGAGAGTGAGAGAGAGAAGGGAAAGAGAAATGGAGATCCCCGGCTTCTAAAGAAGACAACTACACGAGCTCTACATTGGAACTCCTCAACAAATCAATTCCCCACCGATTCAACTTTAGGATTGCAAAAGGCTCGACAAGATATGGCACCATTAAAGGTTGTCTTGGGTTATCGGCATCATTCTCCAGCAGTGTTCATTTTTGGGTTCATGAAAAGAAGGCCCGTGGTAACCAAGACCCATCCGAGAACAAGCCCATCATGAAAATGCACGAGGTTGCACAAATAATCCCTAGCTAGTCAATTGGCTTGGGCAGCAAATAGAAACAACACGTGTCTCAGTTTTCAAAGCTTCTTCAAGTATGTGCTTCTAAAGTACGCCGAAAGGCTCCCGAGAAATGGAGTAGATCTTGCCATATCCTCTCATGTTTGTTCCCTCGCACGAGGATGAGTCACTCTTGCTTTGCTCAACAAATGGTGACGCCCTAGGGGCTATGTGACTCAAGAACAAGGGCTTCTTTTGCTTCATTTGACAATCAATAAGCCCTAGGGGCTATGCTCGAAAAAGATGTGTGAGACTATCCTCAAAGTCTCTCAAAAGGGATGTCAAAAAGCCCTCTTGTCATGTGTGCCCGTACTCGTTCCCCCAATCAAGGATGGACCTTTCTCGCAATCAATGATGACACTCTAGGGGCTATGGTCAAGTCTTAAAGGCTCCCTCGGCGAGAAGCAATTCACTTCAATGTCGCCAGCAACATTTGAAGCTTTATACCGAAAGGTCTCAAGGGGCTTCGCAATCTACAATCTTTTGGGCTACGGCATTACAGTGATACAAGCAAAGGGCAATATTGGGGCTTCGCAATAAACAAGCTTTTGGGCAGTGGTACCCAAGCAATGCAATTTGGGAGTAGTCTTATGGCTCCATGAAAGGGATCAAGCTTCAATGGTCCCTCAACACTTCCAGTCAAAAGGCCTCTTGGTTTTAAATGAAGGCTCCGATGATATGAATGAATTTGATGATTCTTGTTAGAACTCACAGCGAGATTCTGAAGGAAGTCTTAGAGAAAAGGAAAAAGATTCAATATGCTAGACTCACCCGGCTGAGTTATGGCGGGCAATGCCAATATGTTAACTCTAGAGACAGAGTTACGGCCAATCCCAATGTTTCTGCAATACAGCACCCCCTTCTCCAAGATCAAAAGCACAGGCTGCATCCGAAGATCCGCCGTCGGTTCAACTCAAGAAGACTCGAGCAAACATACCGTTCGAGACTTTATCACACCAAGACCTTATCATCTGCAACAACATCACCATCTCCCACGAGACGTCTCCCGAAGACCGTACTACATTTTCAACATGGACCTTCCGCCATTTGGGTATCAACCACAAAAAGGGCCGTCCATCTCCAAGTAAGAGAAAGAAGGAGATCGCCTTTAAAATCCCTACCCGATGTGGCATCCGCTCTCAATACAAAGCTAAGCCGATTCCAAGAAAATTTGAGGCTTCACACCGAAAGGTCTCCACATCCCGCCATCTACAAACTTGATAAGCCCACATGACATTTGGGACTTAGCGATCTCCCGAAGCTTGGTATTAATGATCTTCTCTTGGGGTTTGCTCACATCGACAACAAAAGACAGTTTATTTGAATGGGCTAAGAGTTGATTCATCTTGGGGCTTTATAAGCCACTCAAAGTTCAGCATTCGAGGGGCTTTACAATCAGCAACCCCTTATCTCGGCATCAAATGCCTTTTGGAGCCCCATAATCGACAAATCTCTTGGGGCTAGAAATCACTTTTCGTTGGACACAACGGCAACGACGACAGAATTCAAGCAAGGCAATCCGGACTTCGATTGAACATGACTTGATCTTGGGCTGGCTTTGCAAACACACAATGGTTAAAATGGTTCACCCACGAACTAAAAAAATCTTTTTCTCACGTGTGTGCATATTCTTTACTTTCTAATTAAAAAAAAAAGATTTTATTTTCTTTTCTCTTTTCTTGCGCAAAAGTATGTGTTTTATTTTTCTTTGCTCCTAGCATTCCTCCCCCAGCATTCTCCATCATCCTTGAACTACGCTGGTCTGATTCCTTTCAAGGGATACGTAGGCAACCTTTTGGCACGACCAACCCATCACCCAAAATACCATCCCGCCAACGCTCCTTCAAAGGCAAGAACAATTCATCATCATCAACATCATCATTCTCCATCCAAAGCATGGACATTCTTCATCAAAAGCATCAGCATCCTTCAGGAATCCATCCCCAATCAAGCGGCAATGGTAAGTGAAGGTATGAACATCATTCATCTCAAGCAATATCTGCTTTCAAAAATCACTTCACACACAGAATCACTTTACTTCTCTCTCATACAAACTGCTTTTAAATCACATTGCACCACGAGCACAATTTCTCTCTTCATTTCACACTTCATGCATCTTCTTGCACAAAAACATATACCTGCCAAGCACACACATAGCAGGTACCACCACGAAGTCAACAACATCCGCTACTCAAAGCACTTCATCCCCAATAGAAATTGGTCCACAGTCAACCATGCCTACATCCCCACGATAAAGTCAACAGCAGCTGTAACAACAATTTGTTCCATAGTGATCCCACAATTAGCAAGCAAACGAATCCCGCTTCAGCAAACGGATCCCGCCATCAGCAAATGGATCCCGCAATCAGTAAACGGATCCCGCCTTAGCAAACGGATCCTGCCTCAGCAAACGGATCCCGTATTCAGCAAACGGATCCCGCATCAGCAAACGGATCCCGCATTCAGCAAACGGATCCCGCATTCAGCAAACGGATCCCGCATCAGCAAATGGATCCCGCATCAGCAAACGGATCCCGTATCAGTAAACGGATCTCGCATCAGTAAACGGATCCCGCATCAGCAAACGGATCCCGCTTCAGCAAACGGATCCCGCATCAGCAAACGGATCCCGCATCAGCAAACGGATCCCGCTATATCCTTTCTATAGCAATTAAGCCGCTCACAGGGAGCGTACTCCTATCCTTTGTAATTTCAAATTCTTGCTTTATCGAGTCTTTGTTTTCTCTTGTCGATGTCCTCGGCGGTTGTCTTTCTTTCGTCGACGCGTTTCGCTTTGCAATCCACGTCGCTGAGGGGCTCTGTAGACACCCCGCTTTGGACCTCTCACGCCGATTGCATACATAGTATTTTTATTTAACTTGTTTTTGTTAATTTCAGTTATTTCCGTTAAGTTCTTAACTGATTCCGTCAGTTTTGGACTAAACTGCATAACAGAATTAACTTTCTAGTCCATTCTGTCAAAATTGCCTTTTCAAAGTCGCGCGCCTCCGCCTTTTGAGGTCAGAAGCGCGCGCCTTCCGATGGTACACCCGAAAGCGCGCGCCTCTGGGGCGTCAGTTACAGATTTTCTCCCAAGAATCCCTCTCTTGCTTATTTTGCATGGATTTCACCCGGGAAATATATCTTTGTGACCACGATTGGCACCAAAAACATCCCCTTTCAACTATAAAAACCCCTCCAATCTATCATTGGAGGGGACCTCTTTTAGACCTCTTTTACATCTCTTTTTGGATCTCTTTTACCTCTCTTGGACCAACTTCATCTTCTCTACAAAAACTATACACAAGTTCTTAGACCTCATTTTGAGACTTGAATTTTCTCTATACACACACTATACACAATTCTCTACACAAATTCTCCCAACAAGAGTTCTTAACAACAAGACTCTACATAAATTGTTCTACAACAATTTCCCTACAACAACACCATTTTCAAGTCCAAGTTTGAAGTCCTCTTTTCTAAAGGTACACTTCTTCTTCTTCTATTTTATTTATGTCTTTTTAGATGTATGCAATCCCCACCAAATGGGACATGACCAAATGACCGCTTTATTACATTAAAGTTGGTCAAGGTCATCTCCCTACATTTCAATCTCTACTTTAATTTCCTATCCATTTCTTAATGTAATTGTTTAGTATAATTGTTAATGTAATCTTTAGTATAAATCAATAAATAAGCAATTCTCCTTTATTCTTCATCTATAAATTTCCCCTTTCTTTTCATTATAATTGTTAGCACATTTCTCTTATCATTAAATTAAAGGACATTTAGCATTAGAACACCAAAAGTAGCAAGACCCGCGTAAGCGGGGCGGAGTGGGTGTTTAAGTACTTCCCACTCCGTCACCTAACCCCCGAACCCATCTTTTCCCGAATCTCTGGTTTTGTATATAAAATTGGCTTTCTTTAGGTTTTTCTTATGTTCCTCTAAAACATAGGTGGCGACTCTTAAAATCAAGTAGACATCCTAGGTAATTCACGCGCTCTAGCCAAGCTGTGGTTCCCCGGGGTATCTATAACATTACTTTTATTAATGATTTTTTTGGGTCATTTAAGTTAGGTTACAATTACTTGTGAATTTTTTTGAAATCATTCTTGTTTATACATCACAAAGCCTTTATTTTTACTTCTTCTAAGATATGAATGATTATTATGCATTTCCGGAATCACAAGAACCTTCACCTAAAACCATCTTTCCATTTCCACTTTCAAGGCTATTAATCAAATTAAATCTTCTTGCGAATTGCCCATTCGAATATCTAAATGAATAAATCATTATAGAGTGGAACAGTTTAAGACAAGAAACTCAATTGCCATGTCTAACTATAATCTCTAAGCCTTTTTCCACTGCCATCCTCCACCTCCATTTTTGTGATTCAAGGTGTATAACAAATTATGAGTATCTTAATTAAGGAATAAAAGTCATTGTTAATTGATGAATACCAAGCATGAAGCAATTCTTCATGCTTGGTAATTATTTCAAAACCATACTTGTGATCCAAAAGTTCATTTGCCTATTTCAATATGATTTTGCTTGATAAATCTTATTCTTGCTATATTAAGGTTATGAATTCTCTATCTACTTCCCAATTATAATCCTAGGTTATATTTTCACAAAATTCTTGAGTTATAAAAGGGACGGAAAAATAGGTGGAAACAATTCTTATTAAAGCAAATACATTATTCTAGAGAGAGCATTTTTTTTCTTTTACTTCTTCTATAGTCATTTATTCTTTTCTTCCCTTTTTTTCCAAATTCAAACTTGCTTAGGGACAAGCAAGGTTTAAGTGTGGGGGAGTTGTTAAACGACTATTTTATAGTCTTTTATAATATATTTTACCTATTATTTTGCCTTCAATTCTAGCTCTATTTGGTGCTTTTGATTTATTTATATATATATATTATGGATTTTATGCTTGGTATCACTTTGTGGTTGAAACAGGTTTTCTAGGGTCTTTTGGGGTCAAAATATGGCTCATATGATGGACCGGAGCAAAAGGGTTGAAGATGGAGCTTTTTGAGAAGGAAAATAGTGAAAAATCAGAAATTTGGTTAAGCACGACCGTGCTTGCAAAACAGCACAGCCGTGCCATTTATGTCGACAAAAAGTAGCCAAAGCCCAATTCCGGACGGCCGCTCCATTTTCTACGCTCGACCGTGCCAGAAGCCAAGATCCGGTCGGACCTCACCTTGTACCCTGTCGGACCACACCTAGGTGCTCGGCCGAGCATGGGAATCCAAAAGGAAAAATTATTTTTCAAAGGCTTGCTCGGCCGAGCACCTTCCTTGACTCGGCCGAGCACCCCCTGTTTTCAGATTCTTTCAAAAGGTGCCTTTTCAAGAAGTCATCCGGGAATCAACACTTCTTTTGGCCCCAAGGCCTATATAAGAAGGCCATTTCAGCCTTGTAAAGGATCCAGAAATTGTTGTAACATTACTCTAGTAAATTATAGTCTCACAATATTATTATTTTACATCTTTTTGAGGTGTTCTTGAGGAAAAGTAGTACAAATTCTTACAGAGTTATTTTCAGCCCTTGTTCCTTTCAACATTCCAAGACTAAGTTTCCTTCTTCCCTAAATCTTTATATTGCTACTTATATCTTGTATATTTTGTTAATCAAATGTCTTGTGAGTAATCCTCCCTTATTCTTGGGGTTGGAAACTCAACCTCATATGTTCATCACTTTAATTCATGCTCATCTTTCTTTCTCTTCATCTTAAACAATTTATTCATATCGCAACTAAAACGCCTACGACCATGATGAGCTCCATGATTCGTATGAACTTCAGTTAGTCGAGAGAAGTACCTAGCGGAGAATCTCGACTAGCGGACCCATATGAATTAAACTGGGTTTCTATTAATCACGAGAGTAGATTAATGGCCCATGGATGTTCCTTGAGTGGAAAGTATGTCAATTTTATAAACTTAACGGATTCTTACTAGTTTATGGGCCATCGAGAGATAGGGCATAGTTAGTATGAGAATACAAACACTACTTGCTTGATCGTGAGAAGTAGTGTAGGCTTAACATACCATCCTTGTTTTAAAATAGAAATTTAATCTAAAGAGCATGATTAACTGATGAACATTTGATTGTTTGAGTCCCAATCCCAGGAAGTATTTCTTCATAAGAGTTTTCATCCAAAGTTAGAGTATTTTGCAATATATTTCTAGTTCAGTGACAAATCAATTTATACCCCACAATCATACTTTTTACTATTCTTTCATTAAAGCAAACATTTTCTAAAGTAACTTTGTCCTCGTGGGATCGACCCGCATTTGCCTTTATCTATACTATATCTACACCGTGCACTTGCGGTATTTATAACTAAGCCATGCATTTCGGCCTAACACCTCCTCTGCGAAAAGGGACTCGGGGTGACGCTAGTGGATCAGCCTCTTAGATCTACAGTTTGTTAGTTGTAGCACAGACAGTAGAATAGTAATATACATGGATAATTGTACAAACATTTATGTAGCATGTAAATAGCATGTAGACGGCATGTAAATAGCATGTAGACAGTCTAGGAGCGCATTGCACAGGCTAAGGGTACCCTAGTTGGGTTTATAAACTGCTGCCTAAAGGAGATTTAGGGCTTTTAACCTATGGGAGACGGGACGCAGGACCCAAGGTTATCCTAAGTTGTAGGGTAGTGTTGGGTTTCGGAGTAACATGCGCAGCGGAAAATAGCATTTAAAGTTTTATGAAACCCAAATCCCATGGATCCATTCATATGATTAAATCAAATACTTGCAATATGAATACTAGAAAAAACTAACCCTTGATGACTTTGAATTTGGTCTTTGATCTTGGTGGAGAAATTGAAGCTTTAATCACGAACCAGTAAGAACACGAACTTTGAAGATGATGAGCTTCACCCTCTAGCAGTATCCACACCTTGAACGAATATCAAGAACACTTGATCTTGGTTGCTAGACCAAAATTGTGAAACACGTTTTCACAATTAATATGAACTATATGGAAGATTATTTTATGTATTATTTTGTTCTTCAATCTAGGATGTCTTAGAACAAAATAAAACTCTCTCAAACTCTTTGGAGACTTACACACAAGCTATGGATTGTTCTGTCCCGAATTTGGCTGTTTATATACAAGTTAGACCTATTCCAAATAGGAAACTTGTGTCAAAACCCGTCCAAAATCCTTTTCCTAATTAAATCAAGAAATCTGTCCTGACTCACTGTGCGGCCGCCCAAAATCAGGTGTGCGGCCGCCCAGCCTGGTTTGTGCGGTCGCACACCAGGATCAGAGAGCCTTAATTTCCAATATAGTCCTTTAAGATTCGTTCTATTGTGTCTGACCCTCTAGGATTATACTAAGTTGGCAATGGGTTCAAACATGAATCCATAAGATATGATTAGGTTCTAGCAAACTGTCATACCTACCCAAATAGCATAACTAGATACAAGTTCGCATTCCTTTAGAATATGTCACAATCCATTTGTCCACGATCTAATTGAACACAAGTCATGGTCAAATGGTCAACTTGTCTTTGTTCAATACTTTCTCGATTCCGAATATGTTGATAATCCAAATGACATTGATCTAATCAATTCATTCGAGTCCGGCCGAACATTTTCATCAACATTATTCCTACGAGAGGCCTAAGCTTGAGATCTCTCCGAAGAGGGACAAATCCATTTAGCTTATTATTCGTGAATCCGATTATGCCAATCATATACTTTATAACTACCTGGTTAAAGGTAGCGTTTGAATATGTCAAACTTAATGTTCATCAAACGGAAGACTATAATAACTTCATGTCTAAGGATTCGAATGACATAACTAATATGAGATATATGTACGACATAGACCATGACATAAATCTCATACAGCGGGTCATGTCCAGTACCTTGTTCCAAACAAGTACCTATAAATCTAACATGATCATCCCATGATCACTTAGCCTTTATACTAGTGCTTAACAAGTACTAGAGACGGAGATTATTATAAGTAAACATGAACAACAATAATAATAAAAACATCTCTTTATTGATATGAAATAAATGATAACAATTACAACATTTATTAAACGTGCCTAGGGCACCACTACCAACAATCTCCCACTTGCCCTAGGCCCAATCTCCCATGTATCTAATACCCATGGACCTAACATGACCTTCATGTTTAGCTTGTGGAAGTCCCTTTGTTAGCGGGTCTGCGACATTGTCATCAGTAAGTACTTTGCATATATTCACGTCACCTCTGTCAATGATTTCTCGAATGACATGGTAACGCCTAAGTATGTGTTTGGATTTTTGATGTGCCCTTGGTTCCTTTGCTTGAGCAATAGAACCATTATTATCACAATAAAGGTCTATTCGATTAGCAATACTAGGAACCACTTCAAGTTCAGTGATGAACTTCTTAATCCAAACAGCTTCCTTTGCAGCATCCGATGCAGCAATGTACTCAGCTTCCATTGTAGAATAAGCGGTTGTACTCTGCTTGGAACTCTTCCAGCTTACAGCTCCACCATTTAACATAAACACAAAACCCGATTGCGATCGACTGTCATCTCTGTCGGTTTGGAAGCTTGCATCCGTGTAAGCATTTACAACGAGATCATCTTCCATTCCTCCATAGACCAAAAACGAGTCTTTAGTCCTTCTCAAGTACTTAAGAATCGCTTTTACAGCCACCCAGTGATTTTCACCGGGGTCAGATTGGTATCTGCTTGTCATGCTCAAAACATAAGATACATCCGGCCTAGTACAAATCATGGCATACATGATGGACCCAATTTCCGAAGCATATGGAACATCATTCATTTTCTCACGCTCATCTTTTGTCTTAGGACATTGAGTCTTGCTTAGAGAAACTCCATGTAACACCGACAAGGTACCTCTTTTAGAATTTTCCATACGGAATCTTCTAATGACCTTATCAATGTATGTACTTTGGCTTAAACCAAGTAGCTTCCTTGATCTATCTCTATAGATCTTAATGCTAAGTATATATGCGGCTTCACCCATATCTTTCATTGCGAAGCACTTTCCTAACCAAGTCTTCACAGACTGAAGTGTAGGAATGTCGTTTTCGATGAGTAATATGTCATCCACATATAAAATAAGGAATAGCACTATACTTCTACTAATCTTCTTGTATACACAAGGCTCATCTTAGTTCTTTACGAAACCAAACCTTTAACCGATTCATCAAAACGGAGATTCCAACTCCTAGAAGCTTGCTTTAATCCATAGATGGATCTCTGCAATTTGCATACTTTGGAATTCTGTTCAAAACCTTCTGGTTGTGTCATATACACATCCTCTGTTAGTTTTCCGTTTAGGAACACGGTTTTGACATCCATTTGCCATATTTCATAGTCATGATATGCGGCAATAGCAAGCAGAATTCTTATAGACTTGATCATTGCTACGAGTGAAAAGGTTTCATCATAGTCAATACCATGAACTTGCCTATAACCTTTCGCTACAAGCCTAGCTTTGTAAGTATACACATTCCCATCCATGTCAGTCTTCTTCTTAAGGACCCATTTGCATCCTATGGTTTTTACACCTTCGGGTGCATCAATCAAGTTCCAAACTTGATTGTCTTGCATGGATTGCAATTCGGATTCCATGGCTCCAAGCCACTTGTCCGAATCAGGAGAAGACATCGCCTCTTGATAGGTTATCGGTTCATCATTCTCAATGATTTCCATCTCATTACTATCTGTTACGAGAAATCCATATCTCTCTGGCTCGGATCGTAACCTACTAGATCTGCGAGTTACTTGTGTATTTTGAACAGGTTCCACAAGTCTTTGTGGTTCTTGTTCTTGTTCCACTATTGGTTCAATGTTGTTTTCTGGGTCTCGAATTTCTTCAAGATTTATTTTACTCCCACTGATTTCTTTGGAGAGAAACTGTTTCTCTAGAAAGACACCAGTTCGGGCAACAAACACTTTGTTGTCCTCTTGGTTGTAAAAGTAATATCCTTTAGTTTCCTTAGGATATCCCACGAAAATACATTTATCAGATTTAGTGTGAAAGCAGCGGTTTCTAGAGCGTAACCCCAAAAGGATATTGGAAGATCAACTTGACTCATCATTGATCGAACCATGTCTAAAAAGGTCCGATTCCTCCTCTCGAACACACCATTCCATTGTGGTGTTCCGGGTGGAGTCAATTGTGAAATTATTCCACAATTCTTTAGATGATCATTAAATTCATGACTCAAGTTCTCCACCTCGATCTGATCGAAGTGCCTTAATACTTTTGCCAAGTTGTTTTTCTACTTCATTTTGAAATATTCTAAATATCTCAAATGCTTCATTTTTATGTTTCATTAGGTAAACATACCCAAATCTACTATAATCATCAGTGAAGGTTATGAAGTATTGAAATCCTCCCCTAGCATTGCTACTTAATGGTCCGCATACATCGGAATGTATCAACCCCAATAAGTCGCTTGCCCTTTCACCTAGCTTAGTAAAATGTGTCTTAGTCATTTTTCCAAGAAGACACTACTCGCAAATATCATATGACCCAAGGTCACATGAACCTAAGAGACCGTCCCCATGGAGTTTTGAGATACGCTTCTCATTAATATGACCAAGACGGCAATGCCACAAATAAGAATGATTTACATCATTAGGTTTAGATTTCTTATTTATATGATAGACATTTTCATTATTTTTATTCTTGACATCCAAGACATAAAGGCCATTAAATGAATTAGCAATACCATAAAGCACATCATTTAAATAAATAGAAAATTTCTTATTCTCAATAAGAAACTTAAAACCTTCATTATCCAAACAAGAAATTGAAATAATATTTCTACTTAAATCCGGTACATAATAGCAATTGTTCAAAACAAGTATTAAACCGGAAGGTAAAGTGACTTCATAAGTCCCTACGGCTAATGCAGCAACTCTTGCTCCATTCCCCACGCGTAGGTCTACTTCACCCTCTTTAAGCAGTCTCCTATTCTTTAGTCCCTGCACATTTAAATAAATGTGAGAACCACATCCGGTATCCAATACCCAAGAATCATTGGTAGAAAGGAGAATATCTATCATATAGATACCTGAAGTCGACGCAGCCTTGCTGCCCTTCTTCTTCTTTTGCTCTTCCAAGAAAGCCTTGCAATTACGTTTCCAATGACCAATTTCTTGACAATGGAAACATATTGCATCATTTTGTGAATCGGGTTTTGCCTCACAAGCTTTGGCAACCTTTGACTTGCTTATCTTGGGTTTGACAACTTTTGCCTTACCCTTTCCTTTGGCACCAGCCTTCTTCCCATCATGAACCAAGAGCACAGAATAACCTTTCTCCACAATCTTCATCTCCGCAGTTTTAAGCATCCCATGCAACTCGGAGAGATTATTATCCATTCTATGCATGTTATAATTTATCACAAACTGATTATAACTTTTAGGCAATGAATTAAGAATGAGATCCGTGGCTAGCTCCAATAAGATTGGATAGCCAAGTTTCTCAAGATGCTCTACATAGCCTTTCATTTTAAGCATGTGAGGACTCACTTGTTTCCCTTCATTCATTTTGCAAGAAGTGAATGCAACAATGGTCTTGTACCTCTCTTGCCTAGCTTGCTCTTGAAACATGGCTCTTAACTCCATGCCTATCTCATAGGCTTCCAAATGTTCCAAACTTTGTTAGAGTTTTGAGTACATAGTAGCAAGCATGAGACAACTTACACCTCTAGAATCATTACGATATTTCTTGTAATTGTCTCTTTCTGCCCTAGGGGCAGTAGGCTCTGATTCAGCAGGAAGAGGCCCATCGAGAATGTACAACTTATCTTCTTGCCTAAGAACAATTCTTAGGCTACGGATCCAATCCATAAAGTTCGTACCATTCTCTTGGAGCTTATCCTTCTCAAGGATCGATCGCAACGAAATTGATTGAGTGTTGTTAGTCATTATCTACAATTATGCAAAATTTCCAAAATTTAATAAGTACCATTTTTCATTAAAGAAATAAACAATGTATTTTTCCAAAAAAAAAATACTCCCACTAAATTATATAACATTCTTATACATCTAATGTATAATATAATTTAAATAGGTTAAGATCCCGCTTTAATTTAATTTTAAGTCCGCTAAGGCGGATTACACAAAATAATATTAATTAGGTAGACAACTCTTGTCAATCATATCTCATATGACTCTTAGTTCCTGTTATGAGATTCTTTAAGAAATCCTATTTCAAAAAGCATGTTAAATCTCATCTTTGCCTAGGCTCAAAACTGTTTTGATGCCTAATTAAGTCCAACCATTTTAAACGTATAGTTAATGTGCCTCGCTAGGGCGTGCCCACAATATCTATCTTGCTCATACATAAATAAAGTCAATGCATCTCGCTAGGGGGAGTCTACATTAAATTCACTCATGTATTAACAAGTGTTTTAATCATGGCATGGCAATAAAGGACTTAAAATTTTCTTTGAAGGTTCATCACATATAGCATACAACACATTTATGGGCACATAATATAAACATGTTACGCATCAAGTTTAGCCACTAAATTAATCTCCATTAATTTAAGCATAATATTTATGTGTCATTACTTTCTGTATAATTATGAGGATGAGACTATTTCAACTTTGGTTATTATCTCCAAATCAAGACAACAAAAAGTGCGGCCGAAACTAAGCCATAAGGTATCCACAATTCCGCACTAATTCAAGAAACCAAGAAAGCAGTCCATGTGGCCGAAACTAAGCAATAGATGGTCTCGATGAACGTAGGCCAATTGCATCCACAATTCCACATGGATCTCCAATCTTTGAATCAAGAACCTTGTTTCTCAATTTTAACAATTATGAACTCTTCATAATTCTAACTTCGTTTTATCTTTGAAACTTTGATTGCGATCAAGTTTGGGAAACACAATCTTGATGAACGTAGATTAGCCATCCAAACCTTGAACCAATCTTAGAATCACAAGACTAAAACAAATAGGAAAATCAAACCCCATGATCCACACCCAAAACAACTGCCCAAAACCCACTCCAGATCAGCAGGTCTGGCTGGTCTTGTTACTGGTCTGGTCGGACCCCATCAAAATTCCAGATTCTGACTCTGACCAAAAATTAAAACCAAAATCCTGACAACTGTGCGGCCACCCAAGGAAAAACTGAGCGATCGTCCAAACTTGTGCGGCCGCCCAAGGTTTTCTGTACGGTCGCACAGTAGCATCAAAATGAATTTTTAAATTTCGAAAATTTGTCTCAAAATTGTTTTCCCCGATTATTAAAACTTTGATCCAATCAAAAATTAATAATCAAACAATTCAGAATCCAACATAATTTTTAGTGAGATTCAATAGTGCGATTAAAGTTGTAAAACAATAAACCACATAAAATCATATAACACATAAACATCATATAATCCAATATTCATATCATGTTAGGCACATAAACAATTTATATACACACAACATGATCTAGCTATTGAGATAATCAACATGAATGGGGCTCTGATACCACTGTTGGGTTTCGGAGTAACATGTGCAGCGGAAAATAGCATTTAAAATTTTATGAAACCCAAAGCCCATAGATCCATTCATATGATTAAATCAAATACTTGCAATATGAATACTAGAAAAAACTAACCCTTGATGACTTTGAATTTGGTCTTTGATCTTGGTGGAGAAATTGAAGCTTTAATCACGAACAAGTAAGAACACGAACTTTGAAGATGATGAGCTTCACCCTCTAGCGGTATCCACACCTTGAACGAATATCAAGAACACTTGATCTTGGTTGCTAGACCAAAATTGTGAAACACGTTTTCACAATTAATATGAACTATATGGAAGATTATTTTGTGTATTATTTTGTTCTTCAATCTAGGATGTCTTAGAACAAAATAAAACTCTCTCAAACTCTTTGGAGACTTACACACAAGCTATGGATTATTCTGGCCCGAATTTGGCTGTTTATATACAAGTTAGACCTATTCCAAATAGGAAACTTGTGTCAAAACCCGTCCAAAATCCTTTTCCTAATTAAATCAAGAAATCTGTCCTGACTCACTGTGCGGCCGCCCAAAATCAGGTGTGCGGCCGCCCAACCTGGTTTGTGCGGTCGCACACTAGGATCAGAGAGCCTTAATTTCCAATATAGTCCTTTAAGATTCGTTCTATTGTGTCTGACCCTCTAGGATTATACTAAGTTGGCAATGGGTTCAAACATGAATCCATAAGATATGATTAGGTTCTAGCAAACTGTCATACCTACCCAAATAGCATAACTAGATACAAGTTCGTATTCCTTTAGAATATGTCACAATCCCTTTGTCCACGATCTCATTGAACACAAGTCATGGTCAAATGGTCAACTTGTCTTTGTTCAATACTTTCTCGATTCCGAATATGTTGATAATCCAAATGACATTGATCTAATCAATTCATTCGAGTCCGGCCGAACATTTTCATCAACATCATTCCTACGAGAGGCCTAAGCTTGAGATCTCTCCGAAGAGGGACAAATCCATTTAGCTTATTATTCTTCTCTACGTGAATCCAATTATACCAATCATACACTTTATAACTACCCGGTTAAAGGTAGCGTTTGAATATGTCAAACATAATGTTCATCAAGTGGAAGACTATAATAACTTCATGTCTAAGGATTCGAATGACATAACTAATATGAGATATATATACGACATAGACCATGACATAAATCTCATACAGCGGGTCATGTCCAGTACCTTGTTCCAAACAAGTACCCATAAATCTAACATGATCATCCCATGATCACTTAGCCTTTATACTAGTGCTTAACAAGTACTAGGTACGGAGATTATTATAAGTAAACATGAACAAAAATAATAATCAAAACATCTTTTTATTGATATGAAATAAATGATAACAATTACAACGTTTATTAAACGTGCCTAGGGCACCACTACCAACAGGTAGATGGTGTAGGGCCGAGTCATTTAGGACATCACGGAGATGAAACAAAAGACATTATGTAAATTAGTGGAGACCGAGTGTGCGGGTTTATAAACAACGTGTCGTGATAGAAAACACTTTTGAAAATGTAATGATCATATAAAGATGCCTTATAATTAATTATAGCCTAATTAACTTAAGTACTTGTCCTTCGTTGGGCTTGGTGATTAGGGTTGTCCTTCGGGTGAGTATGATTTTGTTGGGTCACCGGTGATTTCTGACTACCCAAGCGATGACGTAATCCTTTATGGGGAAGCCCCAGTTTGATGGGGGCTCTTGAAAGAGGTCAACCATGTTGAAACTTGATAAAGAGATGACCTTTCGTGGAGAGTGATCTTGTTGGAGCATCAGTAGTTGGTCCAATTCCATTGGGACAGACCCAGTTTGGCATAAGGCGGGGGGATCTACCTCCTTTTAGACGCACCCTGTTTTTTCTCTAGATCGCCCTTGCAGGTTTTCAATCTAGGTGGGTATATTCTTTTTGTGTCCCTTTTTTTTAGTCAACTAAAAATAAAGAAAAAGATAGAATAGTACAGACGACTTGCAGGAGCCTTTTGTTATGGTGAGAGAGAGAGAGAAACGAGAGAACGAGATAGGGTGTTCTTGCATTTTGACTCTTTGGACAACTAAGTGTATATATGTACAAAAGGAAGGAAACCCCTTCTTGACAGAAATTAAGTGTTTAGCTCTTTCCTAGATTGTAGAATAGAAGACTTGTCGAGACATTTGAATTTTTTTTTATTTAGAATTGTCTTTTGATTGCTCGAGAATGGACCTTGTTGATTAGTTATGTATCTTATGATCATGTTTTAGACAAGTAGTCTCGAAATAATAAATGCCTTGATTAATCGAGACAGAGAATAGAAATTATAGTGTATGGGTGAAGAGAGAAAAGAATGAAAGTTGGCTCGAAGTGGGTTGTGTATATTTTGTGGACCGGACCAGAAGGTTGTCTACGTTCCTCTCGGTGTGAGAGACTCAGGTCCGCATAGTTCGAGGATGACCCGATTGATGATGATACCGGGTTTGAGTGGTGGTCTGCTCCAATGTCTCTTGTTGCTTTGGAACTTCGTCTATAGTTACTGCTTGTTGCTTTAGACTGTGTTGTTTGTAGTTGTCGCTTTGGACCGCTGTTGTCGATTTGAGTTGAACTCCTTTGAAAAGAAATAAAAAATAGACAATAAGAAGTGAAAAGAAAGTGGGACTTTTACTTTTCCTATGATGATAGCCCCTTCTATTTTTCATTGTTTTGATTTTATTTTTTTGTGCACACCCTTGTTTTTTCCTAGGCCGCCATTGCGGGTTTTCAACCTAGCGGGCTTCTTTTTTGTGCATTTGCTCTAATTTTTGCCTAAGCCGCCCGTTATGGGTTTCGACCTAGCGAGATTTTTATATATATATATACTCCCTCCATCCCAGCAGAAGTGTCACCAATTTTTGGGACACGGGGATCAAGAAAAGGTAGTAGGTGTGTGGTAGAAAATGAAGAGAGATAATGAGTGGGGTAAATAGTAGTGTTGGTTGAATAAAATGAGTGGTGGAAAATTAAGAGAGGGAATGAGTGGGGTTAAATGGTGGGGTTGGTTGAATATAAATATATTAAAACATTTCTATTTTGGGTAGTGACACTTGTGCTGGGACAGACCAAAAGGGAAATAAGTGACACTTCTACTGGGACGGAGGGAGTATATACATTTGAAACGTTGGGCAAGATGATCCCCTAGTTCGCTTTTCGCCTTTAGGAGGTAGAAGTCGTAGACGGGTATGAACAACCCCTTGCATTTCTTTGACATCTTCGAAAGGAAACAGAAAGCCCCGGTGTATCGTCATGTCAGACAGCCTTTATAATTGTGCGGACGCTTCTTTGATGGTGAGCAGCTTTGCAGTCATCGTCTTCTTCATGGGAAGGTGGAGGTGTATATGGGGAGTATTTAGTGGGTGTACACAGGGGAGTATATATAGAGGGTAAACATAGTGGGTGTACATGAGGGGAGTATATAGAGGGTGCACACAGTGTGTACACGAGGGGTATATATAAGGGTTGCACATAGTAGGTATACACGAGGGGTATATATAAGGGGTGCACACAGTGGGTGTACACGAGGAGTGTATATATAGAGGGTACGCACAGTGGGTGTACATGAGGGGGGTATATATAGAGGGGGTGCACATAGTAGGTGTACACGAGGGGAGTATATATAGGGGGTGCACACAGTGGGTGTATACGAGGGGTGTATATATAGAGGGGGTGCACACAGTGGGTGTACACGAGGGAGTATATATAGAGGGGGTGCACACAGTGGGTGTACACGAGGGGTATATATAGAGGGTGCACACAGTGAGTGTGTATATGTATGACGGTAGGTTTAGAGAGTGTATATAGAGAAAAGAAAACAATTCGATTGATCAAAGCGTTTGTTATTTAGAGATTATTTGTTTGTTAAGTTATGTATGATGGTTTGTGGGTCCATTTACCTTTTAATGAGTCTTCATTAACAAATGTATTTGGGGTTAATTTGTCATATAAAGATATAGCAATCAATTGTCAATTAAGATTAATACAATTTTCATGGAATTGATTTATGTATGCAAGATTATGTCTCAAGTCTAGAGAGAAAAGAAATAAAGACTCTTTTATTATTGGAACTAAAAGACTAATCCTTGGTGGACTTTAGCAATCTAACTAAGGTCCAAAGTGGACTTTTGCTAGTAAAACAAAAGACTAATGTCTGAGGTGGACCTTGACTAAAAGACTCTCTAGAACCTATGAAGACTGAAATATTTTTTTATTTATTTATATATATATATATATATATATATATATATATATATATATATATATATATATATTTTGAAGGGGTAGCCCCGGTGTAGCTTTTTGCTTGCTTGGACTTTGTTCACGCCCATGTATTCCCTTTGCGGATGAGGGTCCCACCGTCGATTAAGTCTTGGATCTTGTTCTTCAAGGTGAGGCAATTTCCAGTGTTGTGACCAATTACGTCGTAATTGTTGGGTTTCGTAGTAACATGTGCAGCGGAATAAAGCATTTAAAATTTTTCATGAAACCCAAAGCCATAGATCCATTCATATTATTATATCAAATACATGCAATATGAATATTAGAATACTAACTCTTGATGCCTTTGAATTTTAGCCTTTGATCTTGGTGGAGACTTTGAAGCTTGATCACGAACAAGTAAGAACACGAACTTTGAAGATGATGAACTTCACACTCTAGCGGTATCCACACCTCGAACGAATATCAAGAGCACTTGATCTTGGTTGCTAGACCAAATCGAGAAACACGTTTTCTCGATTGTATTTTGACTATATGGAATATGTTTGTGTTTGTTATTGTTCTTCAATCTAGGGATCTCTTAGAACAAGAAATAACTCTCAAAACTCTTTGGAGGCTTGCAAAAACACACGTACTTATTAGGGATGAATTAGGGCTATTTAAATACTTGTTAGACGTATTCTAAATAGGTAACAATTGTCTAAACCCGCAAGAAAAAGGATTAAGGAAAGTTCCTGCCGAAACCGACTGGTCCGGCCGGGTATGGCAAGTGGTCCGACCGGACCCATCATGGTCAGCCCGAGTCCTTCCACTGGTCCGCCCGGACCTCCCCTTTTTCCACTTTTCTTCCTCTAATTTCCTTAAATCCCCGAATGGTCCTTCAACCCAATATTCCAATATAGTCCTTTTATGATTCGTTCTATTTGTGTGTGACCCTCTAGGATTACACTAAGTTGGCAATGGGTTCAAACATGAAACCATAAGATATGATTAGGCTCTAGTAAACCGTCATACCTACCCAAATAGTGTAACTAGATACAAGTTCGCATTCCATTTAGTGTATGTCATAATCCTTTTGTCCATGGTGTCATTGAACACAAGTCATGATCAACAAGTCAACTTGTCTTTGTTCAATACTTTCTCGATTCCGAATATGTTGATAATCCAAATGACATTGATCCAATCAATTCATTTGAGTCCGGCCGAACATTTTCATCAACATCATTCCTACGAGAGGCTCAAGATTGACATCTCTCCGACGAGGGACAAATCCATTTAGCTTATTATTCTTCCTTACGTGAATCCGATTATGCCAATCATACCCTTTATAACTGTTGGTAGTGGTCCCTTAGGCACGTTTAATAAACGTTGTAATTGTTATCAATTATTTCATATCAATAAAGAGATGTTTTGATTATTATTGTTGTTCATGTTTACTGATAATAATCTCCGTCCCTAGTAGTTGTTAAGCACTAGTATAAAGGCTAAATGATCATGGGATGATCATGTTAGATTTATGGGTACTTGTTTGGAACAAGATACTGGACATGACCCGCCGTATGAGATTTATGTCATGGTCTATGTCGTACATATATCTCATATTAGTTATGTCATTTGAATCCTTAGACATAAAGTTATTATAGTCTTTCACTTGATGAACATTGTGTTTGACATATTCAAACGCTACCTTAACACGGTAGTTATAAAGTGTATGATTGGCATAATCGGATTCACGTGGGGAAGAATAATAAGCTAAATGGATTTGTCCCTCCACAGAGAGATGTCATGCTTGGGCCCCTCTAAGGAATGATGTTGATGAAATGTTCGGCCGGACTCAAATGGATTGATTGGATCAATAGCATTTGAATTATCAACATATTCAGAATCCAGAAAGTATTGAACAAAGCAAGTTGACCATTTGACCATGACTTGTGTTCAATGACATCGTGGACAAAGGGATTGTGACATATTCTAAAGGAATGCGAAATTGTATCTAGTTACACTATTTGGATAGGTATGACGGTTTGCTAGAACCTAATCATATCTTATGGGTTCATGTTTGAGCCCATTGCCAACTTAGTGTAATCCTAGAGGGTCGCACACAAATAGAACGAATCATAAAGGACTAAATTGGAATTATGGAAAAATGTCAGGTTTTGGCTCTGGCACGGTCGTGCGCCTTAAAATGGCACGGCCGTGCCATAAATCCAAACCAAGTCAAATCTGTCGACATGTTTGGCACGACCGTGCCAAGAAGTCAAGCACGACCGTGCCGAAATTGGTCGACTTGGGGAAATCACGCGGACCTGATGGCACGACCGTGCCAGATTATAGGGCATGACCGTGCCAGTCAAGTCGGCCAGAATTCCTTGTTGCCTAATTTGGTGATGGGATTTAGGATTCCTAAGTCCTTAAGGGTTAAGGATTGGGACCTATTTAAAGATCCTTTCAGCAGCCATTAGACATATGATTGTGAGTGCCTCCATAAGGTTTTGAGAGGTTATTTTTCTTGTTCTAAGATCCCAAAAAGTGAAGAACAAGAATATTCATAATTCCATATAGTTCTTGCAATTGTGAAAGTGTGTTTTACAATTTGGTCTAGCAACCAAGATCAAGAAGTTGCTTGATATTCGTTCGTGGTGTGGATACCGCTAGAGGGTGAAGCTCATCATCTTCAAGGTTCGCGTTCTTGATCAAGTTTCAAAATCTCCACCAAATTCAAAAGCTAGAAATCAAAATCACCAAGGGTTAGTTTTTCTGATATTCATCTTATATGTATTTGACTTAACCACATGAATGGATCTATGGCTTTGGGTTTCATTAAAACTTTAAATGCTTTATTCCGCTGCGCATGTTACAACGAAACCCAACAGTGGTATCAGAGCCACGTTCATGTTGATTATTTCAATACTAAGATCATGTTGTGTGTATATAAATTGTTTATGTGCCTAGCATGATATGAATATTGGATTACGTGATGTTTATGTGTTATATGATTTTATGTGGTTTATTGTTTTAGAAACTTTAATCGCACTATTCAATCGCAATAAAAATTATGGTGGATTTAAAATTGTTTGGATTATCAATTTTGATTGGATCAAAGTTTTGATATTTTAGGGATTCAAGAATAAATTGTTTATTCAAGGTTTTGTTGATCATGGTGATTGGATCACCAAGAACACCAAATCCTTATTGAATCGGGAAAAACAATTTTGAGACAAATTTTGGAACTTTAAAATTTTGATTTTCGGAAGGGTCCGACCGGACCCATACCTTGACCCGGCCGGACCTAGGGTTTGGCGCGGGGTAGGGATTGGGTATTGGGTGTGGATCTTGGGTTTAAATTTCCTATTTGTTTTAGTCTTGTGAGTCTAAGATTGGTTCAAGGTTTGGATGGCTAATCTACGTTCATCGAGATCGTGTTTCCCAAACTTGATCGCAATCGAAGTTTCAAAGATAAAACGAAGTTAGAACTATGAAGAGTTCATAATTGCTAAAATTAAGAAACAAAGTTCTTGATTCAAAGATTGGAGATCCATGTGGAATTGTGAATGCAATTGGCCTACGTTCATCGAGACCATCTATTGCTTAGTTTCGGCCACATGGACTACTTTCTTGGTTTCTTGAATTAGTGCGG
Organism: Campanula takesimana; assembly: GCA_026119855.1. Lineage (NCBI taxonomy): Eukaryota > Viridiplantae > Streptophyta > Magnoliopsida > Asterales > Campanulaceae > Campanula > Campanula takesimana. The sequence continues at coordinate 1,074,365 of JAOWBW010000377.1, forward strand.
AATTGTGGATGCCATATGGCTTAGTTTCGGTCGCACTTCTAGTTGTCTTGATTTGGAGATGATAACCAAAGTTCAAATAGTCTCATCCTCATAATTATAGAGAAACTAATGACACATAAATATTATGCTTAAATTAATGGAGATTAATTTAGTGGCTAAACTTGATGTGTAACATGTTTATATTATGTGCTCATAAATGTGTTATATGCTATATGTGATGAACCTTCAAAGAAAGTTTTAAGTCTTTTATTGCCATGCCATGATTAAAACACTTGTTAGTACATGAGTGATTTTAATGTAGATTCGCCCTAGCGAGGTGCATTAAATTTATTTATGTATGAGCAAGATAGATAATGTGGGCACGCCCTAGCGGGACACATTAACTATGCGTTTAAAATGGTTAGACTTAATTGGGCGTCAAAACAGTTTTGGGCCTAGGCAAAGATGAGGTTTAACATGCTTTTTGAAATTAGATTTCTTAAAGAACCTCATAAAAGGAACTAAGAGTCATATGAGATATGATTGACAAGAGTTGTCTACCTAATTAGTTTGATTTTGTGTAATCCGCCTTAGCGGACTTGAAATTAAATTAAAGTTGGATCTTAACCCATTTAAATTATATTATACATTGGATGTATAAGAAGGTTATGTAATTTAGTGGGAGTATTTTTGGAAAAATACATTGTTTATTTCTTTAATGAAAAATTGGTACTTATTAAATTTTGGAAATTTTGCATATTTGTAGATAATGACTAATAACACTCAATCAATGTCGTTGAGATCGATCTTTGAGAAGGATAAGCTCGAAGAGAATGGTACTAACTTTATGGATTGGATCCGTAGCATAAGAATCGTTCTTAGGCAAGAAGATAAGTTGTACATTCTCGATGGGCCTCTCCCTGCTGAACCACCGCCTACTGCCCCTAGGGCAGAAAGAGACAATTACAAGAAACATCGTAATGATTCTAGAGATGTAAGTTGTCTCATGCTTGCTGCTATGTGTTCAAAACTCCAACAAATTTTGGAACATTTGGAAGCCTATGAGATATGCGTGGAGTTGAGAACCATGTTTCAAGAGAAAGCTAGGCAAGTGAGGTACAAGACCATTGTTGCATTCACTACTTGTAAGATGAATGAAGGACAACAAGTGAGTCCTCACTTTCTTAAAATGAAAGGTTATGTAGAGCACCTTGAGAAACTTGGCTATCCAATCCCATTGGAGTTAGCCACGGATCTCATTCTTAATTCATTGCCTAAAAGTTATAATCAGTTTGTGATGAATTATAACATGCATGGAATGGATAAGAATCTCTCTGAGTTGCATGGGATGCTTAAAACTGCAGAGATGAAAATTGTGGAGAAAGGTTCTCCCGTGCTCTTGGTTCATGATGGGAAGAAGGCTAGTGCCAAAGGAAAGGGTAAGAAAGTTGTCAAACCCAAAATAAGCAAGGAAAAGGTTGCCAAGGCTTCTGAGGCAAAACCCAATTCACAAAAGGATGCAATCTATTTCCATTGTCAAGAAATTGGTCATTGGAAACGTAATTGCAAAGCTTTCTTGGAAGAGCAAAAGAAGAAGAAGGGCAGCAAGGCTGCGTCGACTTCAGGTATCTATATGATAGATATTCTCCTTTCTACCACTGATTCTTGGGTATTGGATACCGGATGTGGTTCTCACATTTGTCTAAATGTGCAGGGACTAAAGAATAGGAGACTGCTTAAAGAAGGTGAAGTAGATCTACGCGTGGGGAATGGAGCAAGAGTTGTTGCATTAGCCGTAGGGACTTATGAAGTCACTTTACCTTCCGGATTAATTCTTGTTTTGAACAATTGTTATTATGTTCCGGATTTAAGCAGAAATATTATTTCAATTTCTTGTTTGGATAATGAAGGTTTTAAGTTTCTTATTGAGAATAAGAAATTTTCTATTTATTTAAATGATGTGCTTTATGGTATTGCTAATTCATTTAATTGCCTTTATATCTTAGATGTCAAGAATGAAAATAATGTCTATCATGTAAATAAGAAATCTAAACCTAATAATGTAAATCATACTTATTTGTGGCATTGCCGTCTTGGTCATATTAATGAGAAGCGTATCTCAAAACTCCATGGGGACGGACTTTTGGGTTCATGTGACCTCGAGTCATATGATACTTGTGAGTCGTGTCTTCTTGGAAAAATGACTAAGACACCTTTTACCAAGCTAGGTGAAAGGGCAAGTGACTTATTGGGGTTGATACATTCCGATGTATGCGGACCATTAAGTAGCAATGCTAGGGGAGGATTTCAATACTTCATAACCTTCACGGATGATTATAGTAGATTTGGGTATGTTTACCTAATGAAACATAAGAGTGAAGCATTTGAGATATTTAGAGTATTTCAAAATGAAGTAGAAAAACAACTTGGCAAAAGTATTAAGGCACTTCGATCAGATCGTGGTGGATAATACTTAAGCCAAGAATTTGATGATCATCTAAAGAATTGTGGAATAGTTTCACAATTGACTCCACCCAGAACACCACAATGGAATGGTGTGTCTGAGAGGAGGAATCGGACTTTGTTAGACATGGTTCGATCAATGATGAGTCAACTTGATCTTCCAATATCCTTTTGGGGTTATGCTCTAGAAACCGCTGCTTTCACACTAAATCAGGTTCCAACTAAATCGGTTTCAAAGACTCCATATGAGATGTGGAGTGGAAAGAAACCTAGTTTGTCTTTCATGAGGATTTGGGGTTGCGAAGTTTATGTCAAGAGACTTATCTCTGACAAATTAGCACACAAATCTGATAAATGTATTTTCGTGGGATATCCTAAGGAAACTAAAGGATATTACTTTTACAACCGAAAGGACAACAAAGTGTTTGTTGCCCGAACTGGTGTCTTTCTAGAGGAACAGTTTCTCTCCAAAGAAATCAGTGGGAGTAAAATAAATCTTGAAGAAATTCGAGACCCAGAAAATAACATTGAACCAATAGTGGAACGGGAACAAGAACCACAAGGAGTTGTGGAACCTGTTCAAGATACACAAGTAACTCGCAGATCTAGTAGGGTACGATCCGAACCCGAGAGATATGGATTTCTCGTAACGGATAGTAATGAGGTGGAAATCATTGAGAATGATGAACCTAGAACCTACCAAGAGGCGATGCCTTCTCCTGATTCGGACAAGTGGCTTGGAGCCATGGAATCCGAATTGCAATCCATGCAAGATAATCAAGTTTGGAATTTGATTTATGCGCCCGAAGGTGTAAAAACCATAGGATGCAAATGGGTCTTCAAGAAGAAGACTGACATGGATGGGAAGGTGCATACTTACAAAGCTAGACTTGTAGCAAAAGGTTATAGGCAAGTTCATGGTATTGACTATGATGAAACCTTTTCACCTGTAGCAATGATCAAGTCTATAAGAATTCTGCTTGCCATTGCCGCATATCATGACTATGAAATATGGCAAATGGATGTCAAAACCGCTTTCCTAAATGGAAAACTAGAAGAGGATGTGTATATGACACAACCAGAAGGTTTTGAGCAAAATTCTAAGGTATGCAAATTGCAGAGATCCATCTATGGATTGAAGCAAGCTTCTAGGAGTTGGAATCTCCGTTTTGATGAATCGGTCAAAGAATTTGGTTTCATCAAGAATGAAGATGAACCTTGTGTATACAAGAAGATTAGTGGGAGCATAGTGCTATTCCTTATCTTATATGTGGATGACATATTGCTCATTGGAAACGACATTCCTACACTTCAGTCTGTAAAGACTTGGTTAGGAAAGTGCTTCGCAATGAAAGATATGGGTGAAGCCGCATATGTGCTTGGCATCAAGATCTATAGAGATAGATCAAGAAGGCTACTTGGTCTAAGCCAAATTACATACATTGACAAGGTCATTAGAAGATTCCGTATAGAAAATTCTAAGAGAGGAACCTTGCCAGTATTACATGGAATTTCTCTAAGCAAGACTCAATGTCCTAAGACAAATGATGAGCGTGAGAAAATGAAAGATGTTCCATATGCTTCAGCAATTGGGTCCATCATGTATGCCATGATATGTACTAGGCCGGATGTATCTTATGCTTTAAGCATGACAAGCAGATACCAATCCGACCCTGGTGAAAATCACTGGGTGGCTGTAAAAGCGATTCTTAAGTACTTAAGAAGGACTAAAGACTCGTTTTTGGTCTATGGAGGAATGGAAGATGATCTCGTTGTAAGTGCTTACACAGATGCAAGCTTCCAAACCGACAGAGATGATAGTCGATCGCAATCGGGTTTTGTGTTTATGTTAAATGGTGGAGCTGTAAGCTGGAAGAGTTCCAAGCAGAGTACAACCGCTGATTCTACAACAGAAGCTGAGTATCTTGCTGCATCGGATGCTGCAAAGGAAGCTGTTTGGATTAAGAAGTTCATAACTGAACTTGAAGTGGTTCCTAGCATTGCTAATCCAATAGACCTTTATTGCGATAATAATGGTGCTATTGCTCAAGCAAGGGAACCAAGGGCACATCAGAAATCCAAACACATACTTAGGCGTTACCATGTGATTCGTGAAATCATTAATAGAGGTGACGTAAATATATGCAGAGTACCAACTGATGACAATATTGCGGACCCGCTAACAAAGGGACTTCCACAAGCTAAACATGAAGGTCATGTTAGGTCCATGGGTATTAGATACATGGGAGATTGGGCCTAGGGCAAGTGGGAGATTGTTGGTAGTGGTGCCCTAGGCACGTTTAATAAACGTTGTAATTGTTATCAATTATTTCATATCAATAAAGAGATGTTTTGATTATTATTGTTGTTCATGTTTACAGATAATAATCTCCGTCCCTAGTACTTGTTAAGCACTAGTATAAAGGCTAAATGATCATGGGATGATCATGTTAGATTTATGGGTACTTGTTTGGAACAAGATACTGGACATGACCCGCCGTATGAGATTTATGTCATGGTCTATGTCGTACATATATCTCATATTAGTTATGTCATTTGAATCCTTAGACATAAAGTTATTATAGTCTTTCACTTGATGAACATTGTGTTTGACATATTCAAACACTTCCTTAACACGGTAGTTATAAAGTGTATGATTGGCATAATCGGATTCACGTGGGGAAGAATAATAAGCTAAATGGATTTGTCCCTCCACAGAGAGATGTCATGCTTGGGCCCCTCTAAGGAATGATGTTGATGAAATGTTCGGCCGGACTCAAATGGATTGATTGGATCAATAGCATTTGAATTATCAACATATTCGGAATCCAGAAAGTATTGAACAAAGCAAGTTGACCATTTGACCATGACTTGTGTTCAATGACATCGTGGACAAAGGGATTGTGACATATTCTAAAGGAATGCGAAATTGTATCTAGTTACACTATTTGGATAGGTATGACGGTTTGCTAGAACCTAATCATATCTTATGGGTTCATGTTTGATCCCATTGCCAACTTAGTGTAATCCTAGAGGGTCGCACACAAATAGAACGAATCATAAAGGACTAAATTGGAATTATGGAAAAATGTCAGGTTTTGGCTCTGGCACAGTCGTGCGCCTTAAAATGGCACGGCCGTGCCATAAATCCAAACCAAGGCAAATCTGTCGACATGTTTGGCACGACCGTGCCAAGAAGTCAAGCACGACCGTGCCGAAATTGGTCGACTTGGGGAAATCACGCGGACCTGATGGCACGACCGTGCCAGATTATAGGGCACGACCGTGCCACTCAAGTCGGCCAGAATCCCTTGTTGCCTAATTTGGTGACGGGATTTAGGATTCCTAAGTCCTTAAGGGTTAAGGATTGGGACCTATTTAAAGATCCTTTCAGCAGCCATTAGACATATGATTGTGAGTGCCTCCATAAGGTTTTGAGAGGTTATTTTTCTTGTTCTAAGATCCCAAAAAGTGAAGAACAAGAATATTCATAATTCCATATAGTTCTTGCAATTGTAAAAGTGTGTTTCACAATTTGGTCTAGCAACCAAGATCAAGAAGTTGCTTGATATTCGTTCGTGGTGTGGATACCGCTAGAGGGTGAAGCTCATCATCTTCAAGGTTCGCGTTCTTGATCAAGTTTCAAAATCTCCACCAAATTCAAAAGCTAGAAATCAAAATCACCAAGGGTTAGTTTTTTTGATATTCATCTTATATGTATTTGACTTAACCACATGAATGGATCTATGGCTTTGGGTTTCATTAAAATTTTAAATGCTTTATTCCGCTGCGCATGTTACAACGAAACCCAACAATAACTACCCGGTTAAAGGTAGCATTTGAATATGTCAAACATAATATTCATCAAGTGGATGACCATATTAACTTCATGTCTAAGGATTCAAATGACACAACTAATATGAGATATATGTATGACATTGACCATGACATAAATCTCATAGACCAGGTCATGTCCAGTACCAAACAAGTACCCATAAATCTAACATGATCATCCCATGATCATTTAGCCTTTATACTAGTACCTAAAAAGTACTAGGGACGGAGATTATTATAAGTAAACATGAACAACAATAATAATCAAAACATCTCTTTATTAATATGAATAAATGATAACAATTACCACATTTATTAAACGTGCCTAGGGAACCAACACCAACAATCTCCCACTTGCCCTAGGCCCAATCTCCCATGTATCTAATACCCATGGAACTAACATGACCATCATGTTTATCTTGTGGAAGTCCCTTTGTTAGCGGGTCCGCGACATTGTCATCGGTTGGTACTCTGCATATATTTACGTCTCCTATATCAATAATTTCTCGAATGATATGAAAACGCCTAAGTATGTGTTTGGATTTCTGATGTGCCCTTGGTTCCTTTGCTTGAGCAATAGCACCATTACTATTATAATAAAGGTCTATTGGATTAGCAATACTAGGAACCACTTCAAGTTCAGTGATGAACTTCTTAATCCAAACAGCTTCCTTTGCAGCATCCGATGCAGCAATATACTCAGCTTCAGTTGTAGAATCAGTTGTATGTGATACAAATTAAACTTATGGGTACTTGTTGAAGAACAAGTACTGGACTTGACCCACCTATGAGATTTGTCATGGTCAGATGTCATAATTAAATCTCATTATAGTTATATTATTTATCCTTAGACCTGAGATTATCATAGTCTTCCACATGATGAACATTATGTTTGACGTACTCAAACGCTACCCCTAACCGGGTGGTTATAAAGGCTACGATTGGCATAATCAGATTCATGTAGGTAAGAATGATAAGTCAAGATGGAATGTGTCCCTCTCTCAAGAGAGATATCTGATTGACCTCTCGATGAGCGAGATTGGTGATAGTGTACGGCCGTACCCAAATGAATTAAAGTGTTCAATGTCATTCACTCATATCAATCAACTCGTGATCGAGAAAGCATTGGACAACATAAGTTGACGTGGACCATGACTTATGTCCAATATGATATCGCGTGACAAAAGGATTGTGATATGTTCTATAAGGATGAACGAATGTTATTAAGTTATATTAATTGGGTAGTCATGATTGCTTGCTAGAGTCCGCTCATGATTTATGAGTTTGACCTTGGTTGGACTCATTACCAACTTAATATAATCCTATGGGGTCACACACAAAAGAACAAATTGTTTAAAAGGCTAAAATCGAGTTTCTGGTGGTGCTCGGCCGAGCACCTCAAAGGACTCGGCCGACCAAGAGTTACAGAAACTTTTGGTACTTTTGGTACAGAGGTGCTCGGCCGAGCACCTTAAAGGACTCGGCCGAGCAGTCCCTGTTCAGGCCCAGATTTCTGATTTCGTGTTTTGACGGGTTTTGACCCATTTTTCCTAATGGGTTTAGGAATAATAAGTATAAACACCCCTCTCTTAACCCTAATCAGTAAGAGTTGATATTGTATCATTATTGGTAGCTTCCATGTGTTTGAGAAACACATTCTTGAGTTTAGACTGAGAATCAAAAGCTCAAGAACACCAATAAATTCATATAGCCTTTGAAGATTAGAAAAGTGTGTTTTCTAATGGGTCTATCAATCCAGATCTAGAATGGTTCTAGATATTCGTTCGCGTGTGGATACACATAGAGGATGCTTGCTTTAGCATCTCAAGTTCGTGTTCCTGTGATCGTGATCCGATGAACTTGAAGAATGAGGCGATCAAATCTAAAGCTTGAAGACTTGAAGATTTAAAGATCTGGAAAATTTAAATGCTCTACAATGGTTAGTATTCTAAATTCATCTTGCTATTAATTTAATCATCATGAATGGATCTTTGGGCTTAGGGTTTTGTTTATTTCATATTGCTTTCTTCCGCTGCGCATGTTGCCCCAAAACCCAACAATGGTATCAGAGCCCCGTTCATGTATGGTTATTTTAATATTATCATGTTTAATATATAATTTGATTATATGATCTAGCATGATAGAATTTAGAATAAGGGTTTTTTGTGAATTGTTTGGTGAAACAATTATATATTTGATATAGTATGATTATGAACAAGGTTTTCAAGATGCATGATTAATATGATTAATCTATTTATCGAATCATCAGTTTCTTTAATTGGATTATTGAATTGATGATTCTTGATCTTGAAGAACAAATTGTTTGTTCTTAGGGTTTGATGTTTATGATAATTTGATTATCATAAATAGTTGAATTCTTAAAAGATCAAGATTTGATAAATTGCGATCGTGCGGTTCGCGTGCAATACATGTTTTGTGCAGAATTTTCGTCCAGTATTTTCGTGCAGATTACGTGCAGCGCACGTGCTGTCCAGAATTTTGTGCAGAATTTTTGTGCAGTTCGCGTGCAATGCATGTGCAATTCACGAATTCGTGCAGATTTTTCTTGCAGTTCGTGGGCAGTGCAGATTTCTGAATTCGTGATTTTCAGACTTGGAGATGCATTGTAGAATACGTATTGTTCATGGAATTGGATTCTATGAAGTAATGCATTCTTAATAGAGTTGGACTCTATGAAAGAATTCATTGTTCAATATGTATTATACCTAGAGTGGGACTCTATGAAAAATCTAAAATTCATAATTATATTCACATAGTATCCATTCATTAATTAATTGGATTAATTATACCTTTGTTATGCGTGTTGCTATATGAAAGAACCTTCTTTAAAATTTTAAGTCATGTGCCAACCCATGATAGACACTTGTGAGTACACCGGGTAGTTTTATGTGGGCTCTGCCAAAGCGAGGTGCATTAATTCTATCAGCGTATGAGCAAGATGAGTGAATGAGAGTTTTCAATGCGTCCATCATGGTTTGACTTAATTAGGCTATCAAAAGACAAAGTTTTGAGCCTAAGGCACAAGATGAGATTAAAACATGTTTGACATAAGATGTCTAATTAAATCTCATAAAAGATCTAAGAGTCACATATGATGTGATTGATAAGAGTTATCTACCTAATTAATTTAATTTTGAGCAGTATCACCAAAGCGAACTTAAAGTTAAATTAAAGTTGGATCTTAGCCTACATAAATTATATTATACAATTGTTGTATATGAAGGTTATATAATTTAGTGGGAGTATTTATGAAATACAAATAATTTATCCCTAAAATGATTGGTATAAAATATAGGTGTACATTTATTTGCATATTTGTGTAGAATGTTATCTTATACTTTAATTACGTTTGTTACTGCGATCTGTTCTTGAAAGGACAAAGTTAAAAGAGAATGAAATTAATTTCTTTGATTGGATCATGAGCTTAAGAATTGTTCTAAAGCAAGAACGGAAATTATATTTTCTTAATAATCCTAAGTAACTTAAATTGCAATATTAATTTGATTAATATGTTCCGTATGATCATCAAAATTTAATGTGATTAACTTGTTGAGGATCTTAGATTCATGAATAAATTGTTTATTCTTGGTTTTGATGATTATGATGATTGGATCATCATGAAACACCAAATCCTAATTGAATCAAGAAAAGCTATTTTAAGGTAAATTTTAGAAATTTAAAATCTACCGCTTTTATGATAAATATTTTGAGTTGAATTTAATTGTCAGATGGCTGGTTTTAGAAACCGTGTTTCCTGAAATTAAATGTCAGTTTTAAAATTAATCTGGGATTGAATCTAGTTTCAGATGGCTGGTTTTTTAAACCGTGTTTCCTGAAAAGTGATGTCAATTCAGAAATCAGAATCATGAATTGTTCTTGATTGCTGAAATCAGTTAAATTGGTGAGACATGGAATTTAGAAACAAGACTACAGATTTATACGGAAATGTGGATGCCTTTTGGCTTAGTTTCGGCCGTATGGACTGTTCTATAAATTTCTGAATAATGTACGGAATTGTGGATGCCTTTTGGCTTAGTTTCGGCCGTACAGTTTGTGCTCTCAATATCTGAACTAAAGTGCGGAAGGATGATGATCTAAGTCGAAAATTTGATTTTTGACTTCATGAATTTCTAAAAGAAAGGAGGGTTAAAAGATAAAGGTAAGACAAAGGTTGTCAAACCTAAAGGAAATAATTGTGGCTAAAAGTTATAACTCTAAATAGTACAATTTGGTAACGTGGCAATTGAATTGACCATTTAAAATTGTAATCAAAATTCTGGATAATCAAAGAAGGTGAATGGTAGTAAGACTACTACTTCGGATATTTATGTTATAAGATTAATCTTTCAAATTTTAATTATTGGGTATTGGATACCGGATTTGATCCCACATTTGTAAAATGTGCAAGAATTAGTAAAATGAAAGACTACTTAAAAGTAAAGTTAATCTACGAATGGTAATGATGCATGAGTTGCAACATTGTTCGTAGAACACTTATGAAGTGGCTTTATTCATTAAGTAGAAAAAGTATTATTTTGTTATAAGATAATTAAGGATATTAATTTCTTATTGAGAATAAGAAAGTGCTTTATTTATTATGATTTAATTTATCGTATTGTTAAATCATATAAATAAATCTAATATCCTAAATCTTGAAGAACAAAATAATGAATAATATTATAACATAAATTATTATTAAAATTCTTAAGGCATTGTTGTTTTGATTAAATAAATAAGAAACGCATATCTAAAATTCTGTGGGACGGAGTTTTAAAGTCATATGATTTTGAATCATATGATTTATGCAAATCTTATTTACTTGGACCAAGACATCTTTTACTAGCAGTAGTAAAAGGGCTAGTGACTTATTAAACCTAACACATGTCGATGTATATGGTTCATTAAGTGGCAATGCTAAAAGATGAAACTTGTGTTTGCTAAGAAATTAGTGGGAGCATAGTCTAATTCCTAGTCTTGTATATGTGGTTATAATTCATTTTGAAAGAGTTTCTTAATGAAAGATTTAGAAAGAAGCCGCTTACATCCTTGGAATTAATATCTATTGATATAAATCTAGGAAGTTGATTGATTTGTGTCAAAGACTTATAAAGACAAAGTACTGAATCGTTCAGTATGCAAGTCTCTTGGAGAAAAACTTGTAAGGTTGTATAATGACAATATTCTTGGCAAGATTTAGTCTTAGTGGAAGACTAATGAGCAAGAATACATGATTAGGATTCCATATGCTTCGGCAATTGGATCTATAATGTATGTCATATTATGTACTTGGACGGGATAACTCGTATACTTAGAGTATGATGAGAACAAACTAATCATATCCTAATGAAAGTCACTAGATAGTGGTCAAGAATGTCCTTAAGTACTTGAGAAGAACTAAGGATGCATTCTTGATGGTTGTTGACATGGGAGATGATCTAGTAAATGGTTACATAGATGCATGCATCCACATCGACAAGGGTAATCTAAATCGCAGTATAAACATAAGTTTAAAGTAAGTGCTATTAATTGGAATAGTTCCAAGCAAATACACTATAAATTATTCTACCTATAAAATTGAGTATTTAGTTACAAGAGTTGTAACTAAGGGAGTTGTTTGAATATAGATGTTATTAGTAAAGCCAGAAATAGTTTCTAGTACTACTAATCCTATGGACCTTTATTGTGAAATAATGGTTATTGCACAAGTTAAGGTGCCAAAGGCTCATCCATCATCCAAACACACACTCAGACATTTCCATCTCTACGAGAAATCGTTGACATGGGAGATGTCAAAATACTCTATGATGATAACAAGGATAATCTTCCTACATAAGATTCTCCACATGCTGTTATGATGGTCATAATCTAAGCTCAATGGTATTGGATACGCATTGATTGGGCCTAGTGCAAGTGGGAGATTGTTGGAAATTATGCCCTAGGCCCTTGAGAAAGGCCTTACGTTGCATCATGTTCTCATTTGTTAGAGAGATAACAACTCTGGGTTATTATATGTTTTACATGTTTATTATAATAATCCCCGTCCCTAGTACTTATGAAGGACTAGTATAAGTTTAATCGATGATCATATGATGATCATGTGTATGTGATACAAATTAAACTTATGGCTACATGTTGGAGAACAAGTACTGGACTTGACCCACCTATGAGATTTATGTCATGGTCAGATGTCATAATTAAATCTCATTATAGTTATATTATTTATCCTTAGACCTGATATTATCATAGTCTTCCACATGATGAACATTATGTTTGACGTACTCAAACGCTACCCCTAACCGGGTGGTTATAAAGGCTACGATTGGCATAATCGGATTCATGTAGGTAAGAATGATAAGTCAAGATGGAATGTGTCCCTCTCTCAAGAGAGATATCTGCTTGGCCTCTCGATGAGCGAGATTGATGATAGTGTACGGCCGTACCCAAATAAATTGAAGTGTTCAATGTCATTTGCTCATATCAATCTACTCGGGATCGAGAAAGCATTGGACAACATAAGTTGACGTGGAACATGACTTATGTCCAATATGATATCGCGTGACAAAAGGATTGTGATATGTTCTATAAGGATGAATGAACGTCGTTAAGTTATATTAATTGGGTAGTCATGATGGCTTGCTAGAGTCCGCTCATAATTTATGATTTTGACCTTGGTTGGACTCATTACCAATGTAATATCATCCTATGGGGTCACACACAAAATAACAAATTGTTTAAAAGGCTAAAATCGAGTTTCTGGTGGTGCTCGGCCGAGCACCTCAAAGGACTCGGCCGATAAAGAGTTACAGAAACTTTTGGTACTTTTGGTACAGAGGTGCTCGGCCGAGCACCTTAAAGGACTCGGCCGAGCAGGCCCTGTTCAGGCCCAGATTTCTGATTTCGTGTTTTGACGGGTTTTGACCTATTTCACCTAAAGGGTTTAGGACTAATAAGTATAAACACCCCTCTCTTAACCCTAATCAGTAAGAGTTGATATTGTATCATTATTGGTAGCTTCCATGTGTTTGAGAAACACATTCTTGAGTTTAGATTGAGAATCAAAAGCTCAAGAACACCAATAAATTTATATAGCCTTTGAAGATTAGAAAAGTGTGTTTTCTAATGGGTCTAGCAATTCAGATCTAGAATGGTTCTAGATATTCGTTCGCGTGTGGATACACATAGAGGATGCTTGCTTTAGCATCTCAAGTTTGTGTTCCTGTGATCGTGATCCGATGAACTTGAAGAACGAGGAGATCAAATCTAAAGCTTGAAGACTTGAAGATTTGAAGATCCGGAAAATTTAAACGCTCTACAATGGTTAGTATTCTAAATTCATCTTGCTATTAATTTAATCATCATGAATGGATCTTGGGGCTTAGGGTTTTGTTTATTTCATATTGCTTTCTTCCGCTGCGCATGTTGCCCCAAAACCCAACACATATTTCATTCCTCCATAGATCAAAAACGAATCTTTAGTCCTTTGTAAGTACTTAAGAATCGCTTTTATAGCCATCCAGTGATTTTCACCGGGGTCGGATTGATATCTACTTGTCATGCTCAAAGCATAAGATACATCCGGCCTTGTACGTATCATGGCATACATGATGGACCCAATTGCCGAAGCATATGGAACATCATTTATTTTCTCACGCTCATCTTTTGTCTTAGGACATTGAGTCTTGTTTAGAGAAACTCCATGTAGCAATGGCAAGGTACCTCTCTTAGAATTTTCCATGCGGAATCTTCTAATGACCTTGTCACTGTATGTACTTTGGCTTAAACCAATTAGCTTCTTTGATTTATCTCTGTAGATCTTAATGCCAAGGATATACGCGGCTTCACCCATATCTTTCATTGCGAAACACTTTCCAAACCAAGTCTTTACAGACTGAAGTGTAGGAATGTCATTTCCAATGAGCAATATGTCATCACATATAAAATAAGGAATAGCACTATGCTCCCACTGTTAGTACCCAACCTGAAAATGAGTTATTAGGCATTCTAGAACTCACAGGGACCTCCCAGGTATTTACGAGCTGCGCATGACTTATCCGAAATTTCCCGAAAAGCCCAGATAAGAAGATATCAACGACTGATCGGATGAAGCTGCAAAGATAGACGTTATCTAATCCTTCTCCAGAGTCCAGATTGATCAGAACCTTGGGAATCGAGCTAATCCACCTGGATCGGCCGGGCGGCCACTTCTCCCAGATCAAGTTTTCTAATAAATAGATGACCTCAGTTCATAATTCAATACACAATTCTCTCCCCCGAGTTCCACAAGCCAAAATAACGGCATAACTCTCTATTCAAGCCTTTCTAGCAATCCCGAAGGTCCGACGAATCCGCGCTAGAGATTCAACTTCGCTCTTGTCAAGATTGGTGAGAATTTGTCATGTTTTCTTAGTTTAGATCTGATTTATGCTAGTTTCATCATGTTTATTCATCAATATTCATATGATTCATAACGTGTTCTTCATGTTCTTGCTAGAATTCATAATATGCTCTATATCTAGGGTAGCGATCTTCATGCTTATGTGTTATTTCATACATGTTTCATGATGTTCTTATTATTATGCTAGATCTACGGCTTATCCCATGCATAACATCCTAGATCTAATGTTTTAATCCCTGTTCATATTGTATTGCCGATGATGATCTCCAAGATCTAGGAACTACTTCTAAACCCTAAACTTTAGGTAATTACTCCCATAATCAGTAACTCTCCAAGGATGAATATGAGGACTACACATTGATCTTATCGATGGTATAATCATTATTCTAGGATGTGATCATCTTGCATGATTCTTTCTCCTCCCCCTTCATTATGCATGATCCCGCTTCTTTCTCCCTATTCCAATTATGTGCGAACTACGTTGACCTGAGCTTCTCATCATGAGAGGAATGTAGGCAATCTTCGGATCCGGTCTCAATCAATAACACACTACTAGCACATTCATCATGATAAAAACTCCGATCTCTCAGGCGATAGGAGTGATAACGTAATATTCTTCTCTTGTCGTAACTTAACCCCCGAACCCTCTTTGTTAGATTTTTCTCAATGTTTTAGCTCGATAAAAACAACGTGGCTAATCTTAATAAGGTTAAATGCCAATTTGAATATCCTAATCCCATAGATAAGATAAAATAAAGATAAATAAAAGAAATACTTCCCGTGCGTCGCCCGCATCATCGGAAAGGGGTATTCACAGTGGCGACTCTGCTGGGGACTAGCTTTGAACATCTTCAAACACAGAGGGTCAAACTTTCGTCAATAGCATGATTGTACTTACTTGTTTCTTTCCCCCTATACTTTATCTCTTGTATATATTTTCTTCCCTTGTACTTTAGTGCGTTAACATCTTAACTGTTTCCTATTGTACCCTTTCTAACTATTTTGCATTGCATACATGTAAATACAAAAAACTCCCTGTTTTCTCCCTCAAAGATAACAAGTATTTGTCCGCACACTACCACTAGGTCCGTGTCACACTGCACACCCTACTGGATACTCCGCTGAGTACACAGATTTTGGTGATCCTGTCGCCTCTATCTTCGTGGCACCCGGGCTATCTAACTCACTATTTTCACTTGTGAAGCAGTCAAGGTTAATCCCTTGTTCATTTCGAAACCATGCACTCACATGTTCTAGGAAACTCCAAAGTTGACCGGTTGGTTTGACTAGCTTTTATTTATAGAAAATTAACGTGTCGTTCATGCCATCATCCGTTAAGTCTTTAATGAGTCGAGATCCTTCGAGAGAAAAGAGCAAAAAAAAATGAAATTCCCTACAAGGGTGTGCATATGGTAAGCCGAGTGATACTTTGTACAAGGATCTCAGCTCGTTATAAACTTAACGGAAGTAACATAAACGTTACGTTAAATGCCTTTAAACAAGGGTTAGTCGCTAGGATCCGTTAGGTCGGTGGAAGTCGCTTGCCCTATAGGACCCTCCCCCAAATTGTCCGTTTGGGATGTGAAATACAGGTGAAAAACGAGGGGTCTATAGACGTAGTGATGACCTCTACTAATCCAGGTTTTGTAGATAGTAACCCAAAAATGGGTATCCCTTCCAAACATTAGGACTAATAATACATTGTTTTTGTAAATAACAAAATACCTTGCATGAGCCTTGTCCCGTCCTAAACCTCTCGTCCGCTACCTCTACAGAGAAGCAAGTTTGGGTCCGTTCCGGTGGTCGTCTTCAACGGTCAAGCCTTCCGGAGCTCAATCTTCAGTCTCTACATCAACGATGACTCCATCATCAGAGCCTACTACTCCTAGTATCTCCACTCTGCCGGTCTCCGCTGCCTCTGACAATCCAGATATCGCCGCCAGCATCAAACCCTCAGACATTCCACCACCTCTTCATGCTTTCTTCACCAACCTCATGCTAAAGGTCTCAAAGCTCGAGGACCAAAGCAAGTCTTTAGAAAGGGTCAACCAAGAACTCAAGGATCACCTTCACACTGAAATGAAGAAGAAAGGTGTAGCAACTAGTTTCCATAATGGGGAGGCTATTCTTATCGAAGACAGACTGTGCCTGTGACTTACCCTACCAATGATGATGCTATCCCTCTCAAAGTGCCCAACTACCAAAGGGTTCCGCCTCCTGATTTTGGTACTAAACCAACCTCCAGCAAGGGTCCGTATGATCCGTCACAAGAATTGATGGGTAGTTACTTGTCCTCTACCAAGTTGCCACTGTCTTCACTACCGTTGAGCATAGGTGCCGCCGTGCCTACAATCTCTACTGCTCCTCTCACTACTCAAGCCTATGGTAGAACATATTTCTCCAATCACCCTCTAGTGGTTGCCATGCAAGAACAGATCCGCAAGTTATCCGATACGGTCTCCAAGCAATCCGCTCCGATAGTCAAAACTATTGACCCAAGCAATTTGGGTGCTCTACTTAGAGACTTAAAGATGCCGAAGGTCTCTACATTTCATGGTATTACTTGTCCCAAGACTCATCTCGACAGTTATGTGCTAGCCATGAGAGCTCGTGACTGCACCAACGAGCAAATGGCCTGAGTCTTCCACACCACCTTAGACGGAATCGCTCTCCGTTCGTTTTTAAGTTTGGATCCTTCTGAACGGGAGACATGGGAACAAATCACCGCTACTTTCTACGAGAAGTATCAGTAAAACCTAGATTGGCATGTCAACCGTACTGATTTGGAGAACACAATGCAGAGGCCCAGCGAGCCTATTTATGACTTCTACAAGAGGTGGAATCACAAGCTAGCAGAAGTGCAATACCCTCCTAAGGCAAAGGAACAAAAGCAAATCTTCTTCAAGTGCTTGTTGCCTGAGCTTAGGGTTGCGATTGGTAATGGTTACTTCCTTGATCTGTGGGAAATGGTTGACGCTGGGGTCAGACACGAGGCCGGCATTACCGGTGTTGTTAAAGAAACTGCCAAAACGGGGAACTCTTCCTTCCACTACAAAGCTCCGACAAGTACCGCTCCCAAAGCCAAAGAAGTCACCGGTCAAGTGAGTATGGTCCAAGACAACTCCATCTTTGATGTCCAAGCAGTTGCAAGCAGCTTTCTTACGAAAGGAAGATCACTTCGATGACTTTGGCATGCCCACTAGCAAAGTGTTCGAAGTTTTGATAAAAAAGGGTTTAATCAAGCCGCTTGAGAACTATGAACCATTCAACAAGTCAGTAAATCTTGATGCAACTAAGTTCTGAAAGTATCACAAGTACATGGGCCATACAACCGATGACTGCATTCATCTCAAGCGTGCCATCCAAAAGCTCATAACTGATGGCAATATTGAGAAGCCTAAAGGTCCGAACACCATAGCAAACCCGCTCCCTAACAATGATGGCGTCAACATGGTCAAGCTTATCGGAGGCGATATTGGTATTCTAGAAATGGTGGACGCCTTCGCCGAACTGGGCCTAGACATGAATGCTCTATTCGGAGGACTAGTCAAGATCGGATTGATAACTCCCGTGGAGCACGGATTCAAATGGCCCAATCATGGTTGTGACATGTCCAAGTTTTTCTACTACCATAGAGTGTCCGGACACACCAACAACGAGTGCTTTACCATCAAGCAAATCGTACAGAGACTTATCAAGGACAACATCATCGCTGACCCAAGGAAGATCATCACCATGGATGTCAATATGGTAGAAATTGACCAAATCACCATGCTCGAACTCGAGGACTACATCGATCAATTGAAAATCTCAATGAAGAAATTTCTCTGTGACCTTATGAACAAGGGGCTCCTCAGACAACTCAAGGGTTACTCCACGCACATGGGGAGCAATGTATGGAAATACTGTCACTACCATCAACCAACTGGACATACAACAAGAGAGTGATTCGCCCTAAAAAGGGATATCTTGAAGCTCATCCATGACGTCTCACTCGAAGATCCTAGGCTCTCGTTAGATGAAAATAGTATAGCAACAAACATTGGTGATCTAGCCGAACCTATTATGGCAGACTCCGAGTTTTATAGTGATGATGAAATAGGTTGTACTTTAAAGTTTATTAATGATAGTAGTTCTTCTTGCTATATGCTATCATTAGATGAACTATCTCTAGAATCCTCTCTTCTAGGAGATTGTGACTCCGGTCCACTCAAATCTCCACTTAAATCTCCACCATTGTCTATAGCCGAAATCTTCGCAGAGTCCACAAAAATGCCACAGTCTCCATACGACTTGCGAGTGGAAATCAACCTACTCACAAGGTCCGGACAGATCTATCAGTCAGGCCCCAAGGGTACAAAGAAGGTCTTCAATAAAGAGTCAGAGACATCAGATCCTGAGAAAGAGGATCCCATCCTCATGCAGCTTAAGCAAACCCATGCTCGCATCTCTCTGTGGTCCCTACTCACTTCATCTCTAGCTCACCGGCAGATGCTCGAGAAGAACTTAGCCGCTACTATGGTCCCATTATACACAACTCCCGAGAATGTCACACAAATGATCGGTAACTTTCACTTCGGGAATATCATCACCTTTTCAGAGCTCTATGAACCTCCATTTGGCATTGATCATAATGAACCACTGCACATTACCGTCGAAATCAGCAGGAAGAAAATCCCTCGAGCTTTTGTGGACAACGGATCCGCCATCAATGTACTGTCGTCTCGAATGATGGACGTGGTGGGTGTAGACCCAACTACTCTGAGGCCTTCCAAGCAGACAATCAAGGCTTATGACTCCACATGCAGATCAGTATTGGGAATTGTCACTCTGCCCATTATTTTGGGAACACAAACTCTGTCTACATATTTCCAAGTGATTGACATACCATCCTCCTTCACAATCTTACTAGGACGCCCTTGGATCCACAAGGCCAATGCTGTTCCATCCTCCTTACATCAGTGTGTTAAGTTCCAATCAAGGAATAAGGTAACAGTTATTTACAGTGATCTGGTAACAGCACAAGGAACCAATACAAAAGGAGTACCAGTACTGCAGATTCAACAAGAGGAGGATCGCCAACTCTTCAGTGGGTTCGAGATAGTGGCACAAGCTCAAATATGTGATGACGACCTCACCAGAACATCCGACAAAGTGCGACCTATCTACAAGATACTGCGAAACATGGGCTTCATACCGGGGCTAGGGTTAGGCAAAAATCTACAAGGACCTACAGAGCCAACCGAAGAAGTAGACCACAGAGGCCTGTTCGGGCTAGGGTACGCACTTACTCCCACTGACGAAGCAGAGCAGAAACAGATAGAGGTACTCAAGAAAAAACAACTCCCTTACAAGAAGTCTGATATGAATCCTTACCGCCTCTCCCTTAATAGTTATTATGTGAAAGAAGGAGAAGAATACTCGAACTTTGAGTTCGCAGAGCCATGGTTCGACCACAACGGCAAGTTACAAAAGGGCTTTGAAATTTTCAGAGATGTCGAATTCGACCGGGCCAATCTAGAGCTAAAGTATATGGAACCTCAAAAGACTACTGGCAGAATTACCAACATTCAGAACGAGTACTACATCAAGGTGAACAAGGACCTAATTTACGATACTGAATTTGTGTCACTCGATGAACCATTAGTCGGCGAAGCCAATGAAACAGAGCCATGGGACGACCAAGATTTGTTCCAGCACCTAAGCCTCGAAGACGATATCGTGGCTGTTATCGAATATGGACCTGTGACTACTGCTATTGAGAATCTAGGGCTGGCCAGTTCGTCCCCTAGAGAGTCATTTTCCCCTAGGTCAGTCAGGCTCCCTTTTCTCACTTATGAGTTCGTGTCTCCGTCCAAGTCTAACAACCTCAAGTCAAAAGACTATGATGTAATCGCAAACACTGTCTGTCCTCGTTCATTAATCGAAAATCTCGATCTTTCTCAGTATCCCGCCATAGCCGCTCTTATAAATGATAAATTAACTAATCAACCTAATGATATACCAATAGTTAATAACGATTCATTAAAACATGCAGACACAAGCGAACTTAATAACGAATACATCCGAGAAATCTCAGAGCAGGTTATGAATCAAAGGGAAAGCCAAGCCCAAGCTGCCGATGAGGTGTTAACATGTGTGAATCTGGGAAGACAAGACAAGCCGAAGTGGACTCAGATTGGGAGCTTCTTTCATGACGAAGAACGTGAAGCGCTGATCAAACTGCTCAGAGAATATGAAGACATCTTCGCATGGTCCTATGACGATACGCCGGATAGAAAATGGGAGCAAGTGATAACGCCAGACATTGGGTCAGTAAAGCAAGCGATACTTCCAGTCAAGCCCGAATGGTCCCCTCGCATGGTGAGAGAAATAGAAAAACTGCTACAAAAGGACTTCATCAAGTTCGCATACTGGCCAAGGTGGTTACTCGACACCATCTCCGCAAAAAGTACAAAAAGAAGGTGGCAGTTCACATAGACATCATGAGTCTCAATGAATTGAGTCCCAAACATTGGTTCCCGCCATTTGACTTGAAAACACTGTTAGACTCCGCTGAAGATAGAGATGTCCGATCATTTCTCGAAAGTTTCACGGGTAAAAATTGGAAAGACATTGGAATCTCTTACCACATACCAACAAGATCGCTATCTGTAGATACCCCGGGGGAACCACGGCTTGGATAGAGCGGTGAATTACCTAGGATGTCTACTTGATTTTAAGAGTCGCCACCCACGTTTTGGAGGAACGCGAGAAACCTAAGAAAATAGCCATTTTTATTGATTACGAAACCAAAGATTCTTGAGATGAGGGGTTCGGGGGTTAGGTGAAGGAGTGGGAAGTACTTAAACACCCACTCCGCCCCACTTACGCGGGTCTTTCTACTTTTGGTGTTCTAATGTTAAATGTCCTTCAATTTAATAATAAGAGAAATGTGCTAACAATTATAATGAAAAGAAAGGGGAAATTTATAAAGGAAAAATAAAGGAGAATTGTTTATTTATTGATTTATGCTAAAGATTACATGTCGAATTATTGCTAGGTAATTACATTAAGAAATGAGAATGTAAATTAAAGTGGAATTAAAATGTTGGGATGTAACATTGACCAAACTTCAATAGTGAAGTGGCCTTTTGGCTGTATCCCTTTTTATGGAGATTGCATACATTGACTAGACATGAATAAAATAAGAAGAAGAAAAAGGGAATTTGTACCTTAAGAAGAAGGACTTTAAACCTTGACTTGAAGATGGTGTTGTTGTAGAGAAAATGTTGTGCAACACTTTGTGTAGTGTTTTGTAGAGAAATCTTGTTGAGAGGATTTGTGTATAGTGTATTTGTAGAGAAAATTCAAGTAAAAAAAGAAGGTCCCTTTCCAAGGTAGGAGATGATGGTTTTTATAGGTAAAATTAGGAGGGAAAGGTTGGAGGGAAATTGGACAATCCATGTGAAATGGAATTGACCAATCAAGAAAAAGATAAATAAAAGAATTAATGAAAGAAATAAAAGAAAATCAAATAATAATAAAATGAAATATTTTGTTTTTATGGAGAATGGCTAGAATAAAGGATTTGGGAGTTATGAAATAAGGGGGAATGAATGTGGATGTAAAAATGAGGTGTTTGTGATCAAGAAGAGATTTTCTAAATAAGAAAAGGGAGGGAAAAATGGTGCTAACCGTTACTGCCAAAGTGGGAAGCGCGCGGGTCCGGCCTATTTGACCAAACACGCGCGCGCCCCATGACTATTACGGAAGGCGCCCGCGGGTGAGAATAACAGAATGACAGAATGACTCTAAAAGTTAACTCTATTATGCAGTTTAGTCCAAAACTAACGGAATCAGTTAGGAACTTAACGGAAGTAACAGAAATTAAAAAAAAACAAGTTAAATAAAAATAATATGTATGCAATCGGGGTGAGAGGTCCAAAGAGGGGTGTCTACAGAGCCCCTCGGCGACGTGGATTGTGAAGCAAAATGCGTCGACGAAAGAAAGACAACCGCCGAGGACATCGACAGGAGAAAACAAAGACTCGATAATGCAGGAATTTGAAATTACAAAGGATAGGAGTGCGCTCCCTGTGTGAGTGGCTTTCGCGGATGGAAAGGGCGTGGTGGCTTGAGGCGGCCCACCACGGCCACAAAATTTTTTAAAAAGGAGTGGTGGTTTGAGGCGGCCCACCACGGCCACAAAAATTTAAAAAGGTGTGGTGGCTTGAGGCGGCCCACCACGGCCACAAAAATTTAAAAAGGTGTGGTGGCTTGAGGCGGCCCACCACGGCCACTAAATTTTAAAAAGGTATGGTGGCTTGAGGCGGCCCACCACGGCCACAAAATTTTAAAAAGGTGTGGTGGCTTGAGGCGGCCCACCACGTCCACAAAAATTTAAAAAGGTGTGGTGGCTTGAGGTGGCCCACCACGGCCACAAAAATTTAAAAAGGTGTGGTGGCTTGAGGCCGCCCACCACGGCCACAAAAATTTAAAAAGGTGTGGTGGCTTGAGGCGGCCCACCACGGCCAAAAAAATAGAAAAAGGTATGCTGGCTTGAGGCGGCCCACCACGGCCACAAAATTTTAAAAAGGTATGGTGTCTTGAGGCGGCCCACCACGGCCGAAATTTAAAGAAAGAGGGGAATTTTGAAATTGTTAAAGATGGGGGTGCGCTCCCTGTGTGAGCGGCTTTATTGATATAGAAAGGATATGGCGGGATCCGTCTTGCTGAAGCGGGATCCGTTTGCTGATGCGGGGTCTGTTTGCTGATGCGGGATCCGTTTGCTGGTGCGGGATCCGTTTACTACTGCGGGATCCGTTTGCTGATCCGGGATCAGTTTGCTGATGCGGGATCCGTTTGCTGAAGCCGGATCCGTTTGCTGAAGCCGGATCCGTTTGCTGATGCGAGATCTGTTTGCTGATGCGGGATCCGTTTGCTAGAGGCAGGATCCGTTTGCTGATGCGGGATCCGTTTGCTCATGCGGGATCCATTTGCTGATGCGGGATCCGTTTGCTGGTGCGGGATCCGTTTGCTTGCTAATTGCGGGATCACTGTGGACCAAATTGCTGTCTAGAGAATTTTCTGTTAGGGATGAAGTGCCTTGAGTTGCGGATGCTGTTGACTTTGTGGTGGTTCCTGCTATGTGTGTGCTTGGCAGGTATATGTGTTTGTGCAAGAGAATGCATGAAGTGTGAAATGAAGAGAGATATTGTGCTCGTGGTGCAATGTGATTTTTGAAAGCACTTTATATGAGAGAGAAGTAAAGTGATTCTGTGTGTGAAGTGATTTCTGAAAACAGAGGTTGCTTGAGATGAATGATGTTCATACCTTCACTTACCATTGCTGCTTGATTGGGGATGGATTGCTGGAGGATGCTGGGATGCTTTTGATGAAGAATGTCCATGCTTTAGATGGAGAATGATGATGTATGTTGGTGATGATGAATTGTTCTTGCCTTTGATGATGTTTTTTATGGAGTGTTGGTGGGACAGTATTTCGGATGATGGGTTGGTCGTGCCAAAAGACTGCCTACGTATCCCTTGGAAGGAATCAAACCAGCGTAGTTCAAGGATGCTGGGGAGTGCTGGGGATGAATGCTAGGAGCAAAGCAAAGTAAAGCACATACTTTTGCACATAGAAGGAGAGAAAGGAAAACAAAAAATCTTCTTTTTTTTTTTTGGATTAGAAGGGAAAGAATATGCACACATGTGAGAAAAAGATTTTTTTTTTAGTTCGTGGGTGAACCATTTTAACCATTGTGTGTTTGTAAAGCCAACCCAAGATCAAGTCGTGTTCAATCGAAGTCCGGATTGCCTTGTTGAATTATGTCGCCGTTGCCGTTGTGTCCAACGAAAAGAGATTTCTAGCCCCAAGAGATGTGTCAGTTATGGGGTTTCAAAAGATTTTCGATGCCGAGATAAGGGGTTGTTGATTGAAAATCCCCTATAATGCCCTTGATGCCAATCTTGCATAGCCCTATGATAAATCACCTTTTTGATGTTGACGAGAGCATGCCCCAAGAGAAGATTATTAATACCAAGCTTCGGGAGATCTCTAAGCCCCAAATGTCATGTGGGCTTCGAGATGGCGGGATGTGAAGACCTTTCGATGTGAAGCCCCAAATCGGCTTTACTTTGTATTGAGAGCGGATGCCACATCGGGTAGGACTCTTGAAGGCGATCTCCTTCTTTCTCTTGCTTGGAGATAGATGGCCCTTTTTGTGGTTGATACCCAAATGGCGGAAGGTCCATGTTGAAAATATAGTACGGTCTTCAGGAGACGTCTCGTGGGAGATGGTGATGTTGTTGCAGATGATAAGGTCTTGGCGTGATAAAGTCTCGAACGGTATGTTTGCTCGAGTCTTCTTGAGTTGAACCGACGGCGGATCTTCGGATGCAGCCTGTGCTTTTGATCTTGGAGAAGGGGGTGCTGTATTGCAGAAACATTGGGATTGGCCGTAACTCTGCTTATAGAGTTAACATATTGGCATTGCCCGCCATAATTCAGCCGGGTGAGTCTAGCATATTGAATCTTTTTCCTTTTCTCTAAGACTTCCTTCAGAATCTCGCTGTGAGTTCTAACAAGAATCATCAAATTCATTCATATCATCGGAGCCTTCATTTAAAACCAAGAGGCCTTTTGACTGGAAGTGTTGAGGGACCATTGAAGCTTGATCCATTTCATGGAGCCATAAGACTACTCCCAAATTGCATTGCTCGGGTATTACTGCCCAAAAGCTTGTTAATTACGAAGCCCCAATATTGCCCTTTGCTTGTATCACTGTAATGCCGTAGCCCAAAAGATTGTAGATTGCGAAGCCCCTTGAGACCTTTCGGTATAGAGCTTCAAATGTTGCTGGGGACATTGAAGTGAATTGCTTCTTGCCGAGGGAGCCTTTAAGACTTGACCGTAGCCCCTAGAGTGCCATTATTGATTGCGAGAAAGGTCCATCCTTGATTGGGGGAACGAGTACAGGCTCACATGACAAGAGGGCTTTTTTACATCCCTTTTCAGAGACTTTGAGGATAGTCTCACACATCTTTCTCGAGCATAGCCCCTAGGGCTTATTGATTGTTAGATGAAGCAAAAGAAGCCCTTGTTCTTGAGTCACATAGCACCTAGGGCATCACCCTTTGTTGATCAAAGCAAGAGTGGCTCATCCTCGTGCGGGAACAAACATGAGAGGACATGGCAAGAGATACTCCATTTCTCGGGAGTCTTTCGGCGTACTTTAGAAGCACATACTTGCAGAAGCTTTGAAAACTGAGACACATGTTGTTGCTATTTGCTGCCCAAGCCAATTGACTAGCTAGGGATTATTTGTGCAACCTCGTGCCTTTTTATGATGGGCTCGTTCTCGGATGGGTCTTGGTTACCACGGGCCTTCTTTTCATGAACCCAAAAATGTACACTGCTGGAGAATGATGTCGATAACCCAAGACAACCTTTGATGGTACCATATCTTGTCGAGCTTTTTTCAATCCCAAAGTTGACTCGGTGGGGAATTGATTTGTTGAGGAGATCCAATGTAGAGCTTGTGTAGTTGTCTTCTTTACAAGCCGGGGATCTCCATTTCTCTTTCCCTTCTCTCTCTCACTCTCTCATTTTTTTTAATGACGCACCCTGTTTTTTGCCTAGACCGCCCTTTCGGGTTTTCAATCTAGCGGGCATCTCTTTTGCGTCTTCTCTTTTTTTTTTGGACTCGATTAATGAGGAAGTGTGCATTGACTCTGGCTGAGGAGATAAGACATGTGATTTTGCGGTGAAGACCTTTTGTCACTAAAGATGAGTGACATTGACTCGACTAGGGAAGTGTCCCTAGTATTGACTTCATGTATGTATGTTTTTTTGAATGACTCATGAAGGCAAGTAAGTCATTAAGATAGAAGAGAAATAAAGCCCCAGTTTGATTGCAAGAAACTGGGAGTATCGCAAAAAGAAGAGAAACCCCTAGACTCGACAAGGAACGGAAAACGATTCCAAATCTAAGAAAGTTGTTCAATCTTTTGGTGACTAATTCAATGGAAAATGACTCGTACAAAGATGTCTTGACAAGTTCGAGATGAAGGCCAATCACCATAACGCACTAGGGGTAAACATATCTTCTTTCTTGCATGAGACCGGACCCGCAGGTTGCCTACGTTCCTCCAGTGTAGAGGCTCAGGTCACCGTAGTTCTTGTGGATTCTCCATTCGTCATGATGGAATTGTTGCTTCGTCGTGATGATTGTTGATTTCGCTTCGTCCTTTTTGGTGGAATGATGTTGATCCTTGATATGAACTTCTTTGAATGAGGGGGATTTTATTTTTTTATTTTTTTGTGCTCTAACTTTTGCCTAGGTTGATTTGAGGATTTCAACCTAGCGAGCTTTTTTTTTTTATCCTCTTTTGAAAACTTTGCTTCATGATTGTTGCTCCACCTTTCTTTGTCTTGATTTCATCATTGTTGATGTCTTCGTTGTTGATACCGTCGTCGATGTTTAGCCCCTAGGCATTCAAGCGATGGCCTTCGTTCTAAAACGTGTTTAGACATTTTTTCATCATTTTGCCAAGAATTAAATTGAACAACTTGGAAGAGTGTATGAGGACAAGAACGACTTTAATTTGATACTTGACTCGAACATTCACACAAGTGGGACGAAAGAAAACTTTAATGCACACTTAAGAGGACATTTGACTCTTTATTTATTTTTTTATTTTTTTTATATCCTATATCTAGGTAGAGAAAGAGAAACGGAGATTGTTGTTGTAGTCCCCATTGTCGTTGTAGTCTTCTTTGTGGCATGATCTCTTGTTGAGGCCCCATTTCAAATCTGAGCCCCTTCCTTGATGAGTTCTTGCATGTTCTCACTCTCTGACTGTTGTTCTTCACCCACGGTAAATTAACCATTGTCAATCGAATCTTGGATGATGTCGCGGAGGGAGAAGCAATCCTCGGTGAGATGACCGCTGCATTGGTGATAGTCACACCACTTGTGGTGGGCATGGTTGCGACGTAACGGTTGTGGTTGCTTGTACCCTTGGAGAGGACAAACTTGTCCCTTGGTTTTGAGAGCTTCGTAGGCTTTGATGATGGTCATGCCATTGAGAGGGGTATAGACACAGTCGTTGGTGGAACCTTTGTGACTTTTGAGGGGTGAGCCACTTGAGCGTGCTTTACCGTTGACCTTTGCCTTGCTGTCGGTGAGCTCTTACAAACGAGCCTTAAGTTCGGACACTTCTTCCTCATGAACTTTCCTCTCGAGATCAAGACGGTCTTGCCACAAATCGTCCTTGCGGCGGGCATCCTCGACAAGTCTATCCATTTGTTCCCCCATGACTCTTATTATGTTGAAGAGCCTTTCGTTGGACACGGAAATATTCTCACCCTTGTTGTCGTTGTCGTTGGAGGCCATTGGACCTTTTGAGAGGACACGGTCGATATTAGGTTGGCCCCACAAACATATTTTGAGTAAAATAATTAACCCACAAACAAAGGAAAAAGACTTAACCATATAAGAAAAATGACTCTTTTTTTTTTATTATTTATTTACAAAAGTCGGAAGGACGTGGTCCTTTTTGGGGTTTCTAGAAAAATAATGGAATCGTCACACTAGTATATAGACCTTCTCGCGGTCCCATATACTCATCGGATTCCACCACGCTTGTGAATCCTACATGTGTCGGGATTAAACTAAATTAATGTAGTAAATTATACATGCGGGGACGGATTTTTATTTTCGTCCATAATAACCACTTGGGGACGGAGTTTTATTTCGTCCAAAACAACGAGTGGCATGTATGATTTGAAGACATTAGTTTAGGGAAATCTCGGCACATGGAAACCGACTTGAGTCACGGAGTGTTAGACCCTAACTAGAATTGTGTGGTTTGTGCTCGGCTAAAGAGAAGCTTAAAGGTCACCCCCGGCATGTAGTCATGAACTACGCCACGGGCTGAGGTTGACCGCTTCGAAAGAGTCAAGGTCGAGTGGAGCTTGAAACTTCCTAGGACGGGCCTCGACGGGTTTGGGGTTGGACTTGTGCGACTCGATAGTGAGCAGTTGATAAGAATTGTGCGCGTAGTGTGAGGTCTAACAAGTGACAAAATATATTTTTTTCAAAGAAAGAAAAAACAAATAAGCACATATTTACAACTTTCGAATCACCCGTGTGACCGATAAAAATGAAACAGAAAATGAAAAGCAATTATGTGCAGGCCCGGTGCCCACACACTGTCAAGACTGTCCATTCTGTTCTCTGTTTCTGTTCTGGAAAATTTCTCAGACGCGCGCGCTTTAGGATTTGAGGATGGGAGGCGCGCGCCTTAGGCACTAGAGGGCAGAGGCGCCCGCTTCTGGGCGGTACCTGCAAATCAGTGGGTTCAAGGGATTGCTTTAACCCTAAATTATAGAACTTTTCCCCTGCAGACATTGTTAGCACAGAAACATGGAATTGAAGGACAAGACGGGAGGCGGGCGATTCTGGTAATTAGGGTCGGACGCGTGCGCTTTAGGCCAAGAAGGCCGGAGGCGCGCGCTTCCTACCCTTTTTACCAGAATGCCCAGAAAACAGAATAAAAGAACACCAAAAGATGAAAATGCAAGTTTAACCCTCTACAGTTCCCAGCGGAGCCGCCACTGTAGATACTCTGGTGGAACACGGCTTGGCTAGAGCGGTGAATTACCTAGGATGTCTACTTGATTTTAAGAGTCGCCACCCACGTTTTAGAGGAACGCGAGAAAACCTATGAAAATAGCCATTTTTATTGATTACGAAACCAAAGATTCTTGAGATGAGGGGTTCGGGGGTTAGGTGACGGAGTGGGAAGTACTTAAACACCCACTCCGCCACGCTTACGCGGGTCTTGCTACTTTTGGTGTTCTAATGTTAAATGTCCTTCAATTTAATAATAAGAGAAATGTGCTAACAATTATAATGAAAAGAAATGGGAAATTTATAGAGGAAAAATAAAGGAGAATTGTTTATTTATTGATTTATGCTAAAGATTACATGTCGAATTATTGCTAGGTAATTACATTAAGAAATGAGAATGTAAGTTAAAGTGGAATTAAAATGTTGGGATGTAACCTTGACCAAACTTCAATAGTGAAGTGGCCTTTTGGCTGTATCCCTTTTTATGGAGATTGCATACATTGACTAGACATGAATAAAATAAGAAGAAGAAAAAGGGAATTTGTACCTTAAGAAGAAGGACTTTAAACCTTGACTTGAAGATGGTGTTGTTGTAGAGAAAATGTTGTGCAACACTTTGTGTAGTGTTTTGTAGAGAAATCTTGTTGAGAGGATTTGTGTATAGTGTATGTGTAGAGAAAATTCAAGTCAAAAAAGAAGGTCCCTTTCCAAGGTAGGAGATGATGATTTTTATAGGTAAAATTAGGAGGGAATGGTTGGAGGGAAATTGGTCAATCCATGTGAAATGGAATTGACCAATCAAGAAAAAGATAAATAAAAGAATTAAAGAAAGAAATAAAAGAAAATCAAATAATAATAAAATGAAATATTTTGTTTTTATATAGAATGGCTAGAATAAAGGATTTGGGAGTTATGAAAGGGGAATGAATGTGGATGTAAAAAGGAGGTGTTTGTGATCAAGAAGAGATTTTCTAAATAAGAAAAGGGAGGGAAAAATGGAGCTATCCGTTACTGCCAAAGCGGGAAGCGCGCGGGTCCGGCCTATTTGACCAAACGCGCGCGCGCCCCATGACTATTACGGGAGGCGCCCGCGGGTGAGAATAACAGAATGACAGAATGACTCTAAAAGTTAACTCTGTTATGCAGTTT
This sequence comes from Campanula takesimana, assembly GCA_026119855.1. Classification (NCBI taxonomy): domain Eukaryota; kingdom Viridiplantae; phylum Streptophyta; class Magnoliopsida; order Asterales; family Campanulaceae; genus Campanula; species Campanula takesimana. Next base: position 1,104,826 of record JAOWBW010000377.1, read on the forward strand.
AGTCCAAAACTAACGGAATCAGTTAGGAACTTAACGGAAGTAACAGAAATTAACAAAAACAAGTTAAATAAAAATACTATGTATGCAATCTGGGTGAGAGGTCCAAAGCGGGGTGTCTACACTATCAGATACGGACGTTTACTTAGACGACCTAGTGGTGTACTCCAAGAGACCTTACGGTCGACACGTCGAGGATCTACGGAAAATCTTCAACGTTCTGAGGAGACAGAAAGTTCCCCTCGGCCCTATTAGGTGCAGATTTGGTACGGTACAGACAAAAGCCCTAGGATACAGATTGGGACAGAAATTCAAAGCCGACCCCAAAAAAAGTCAAAGAACTAATAACGATGTCATCCCCTCGTCAAGAGAATAAAAAGACCAAGCTCATAAGTCTGCTACACTACATCAGTCGCCTCACAACGGCAGGAGACCCGGTCCTCAAAGAATTACAGAATTGCTCAGAAAAAGTTTGGAATCAGAAGTGCGAGTTGGCTCTCACTCAACTAAAGATCCATTTAGCAAATACCGCGTCCTTACGGCCGATGCACGGGAGGTTCGAGTCACAGAATGGAGCCCCCATCATTTTTCAATGTTGCACAAGCTCGGATCTACTATTGGGCCTCATGTTTAAAACACTGGTAAAGATTGGTAAACTACCGCCGACGCAAGAATTTGGTCTTACTCCGACACTACAAGTTTCCGAACCAAACAAAATGTGTTCTTATCACCAAAATGAAGGGCATAGCACTGACGACTGTCACGAGTTAAAGGAAAAAGTTTGACAACTCATCGAGACAGGTCGACTAACCAGACAGAACGAAGATTGGGTCTACACGGACAACGACGGCCTCCTCCCAGTCAAGGTTTACAATCTCCGCCGCTACTACAACTGACCGCCACGGTCCGCCTCCACAAGCAGCACTCTTCATCAGTGGTACTCTCCATCAGCACTCCTGCTCTCCATCAACGGTCTTCTACAATGACCATTCCCCTTGTAAAAAAAATAAAAAAAAGGGTTAATGACAATTTAGGGCCTGAACTGCAGGGGGTGCGTCTACAAGGGGCCTGAGTTTTTTTTTCGCTAGATCAGGGCTCAATATCTTAATTTTTCGGCAGTTAAGGGCTTTTTGACGGAAATCGTTAGAAAAGTCAGTTAAGTGCCATGTGCATGGCACGTGATCGTCAAAATGGATGGGTTTGTAATGAATATTAGCAATGAAGGACTTTAATGAAATTTTTGAAACTTAGAGGGTTTAAAAATGAAATAAATATTTTTTCTAAATAATCAAGTATATTAAAATAAGTAATTATCATATATAAAATAAATTTATTAAAAAAATCAAAATTATTAAACAAATTAATCTAATAGCTATATTAAATATAAAAGGATTTAGATTATTTTCTAAATAATAAATTTAAAATAAAGAAAATTATAAATAAATTTAAATTTTATTCTATGAACAAACTCCCCCCGTCCCACTCGAAATAGGACGTTTTGCCATTTTGGGTATCCCACTCGAAATAGGACATCCCAAAATAGAAGGCTTTTATTACTTTTTTATTAGTAGGACCCACTTGTCATACTCACAATTTCTTTTCGTTTATTATTCCCCACCCATCTCTCCTTCATACTCACAACACCTACTTTTCAAACAACTTTTTATAATAAAAGATTATCATTCATTAATCCCCATGTCGGGACCAAGAATCCTATTTCGGATGGGACGGAGGGAGTATATAGTATGTGAACTACCTTGTTTAATTAAAAAAAATGAATAAAAAAATAAAAAATGAAAAAAAACCCCACCTTCATCCCTACCAATCTGCCCTTTCCCAGACTCCCCTATCCAACCCAGCAACCCTTGCCCCTTCTCAACTAAATCCCTCCATTGCTGCCTTCTTCATCTTCCCCATTCTTATTTAAAAGGATTAATTAAAATTTAATAGAAACTTTAACAAAGTAAATTAAAAAAAAAAAAAAAAAAAGAAACCCAGCAAGAACAGTAAGGTGCTAGACTTGAATTGACGGGATCAAAATCAACGTGCCATCCGCACCAGAATCAACGGAACAAATAAATCTCGCCGGACATGACGATTGTGGTCAGATTTGGCAGCTGCAATGGCGTTGAGGTCCACCTTATCGACGAATACGATAGTCAGAGGTATGAATGGCTGCCGGACTTGTAGATCTGGTCGGAATGATATTTGTTGGATGAATCGTGGTGGAGGGAGGGGAGGGCTGGCCGGCGGTTTGGAGTGGAGGGATGGCCGGATGTGGGGAAAGGGAGATGGTGGCCGGAGGTGGTAGGGGAAGTGTTTTGGGGAACGATCAAACCAGCTCTTGAGTCTCTCTCCCTCCAAGCGACTTGGCCGGAGAAGAAGTAGGTCCGCCGGGGTAGGAAGACTTCGCCGGAGAAGAAGTAGGTCCGCCGGAGGTTTTGCCGGTTACCGGTGAGGATTAGAGAGAGAAAGTAGAGAGAGAGAGAGAGAGATTGTCTGTATATAGGTTTAAGCCCATTATTATTTTAGCCCCTTTAGTTTTACAATGTACATTAGAACCCTAGTTTGCATATATAAATTACAAATCCATCCATTTAGTCGATCACGTGTCATGCACATGGCACTTAACTGACTTTTCTAACAATTTCCGTCAAAAAGCCCTTAACTGCCGAAAATTTAAGATATTGAGCCCTGATCTAGCGGGAAAAAAAACCCAGGCCCCTTTTAGATGCACCCCCTGCAGTTAGGGATGGCAATTTGACCGAATCTGATCCGTACCGAAGGCGATCCGATCCGAAAAAATAGGGTTTGGTTTGCAATTTTTAAAACCCGAGCGGGTTCGGATCAGATTCGGATCATGCCGATGATCTGACCCGAACCCGACCCGATCCGACCCGAAGCCTTAATAAATGGTGAATTTTAAATATTTTTAATATTATCTAAAATTTTATTTTTTCTAATTTGTGTTTGTAAGTGAGATTTGGATGATTTTAGACTATTTCCCATACAACATTCAATATTGTGCTTAAAAATATATTTTAATTTATAAATTTTGTACGGGTCGGGTCGGGTTTCTTGAATTTTCGGTTCGGGTCGGTATGTTTGAGATTCAGACCGGGTTCGGGTCGACCATGATCCAATCCGAACCCGACCCGTTGCCATCCCTACCTGCAGTTCAGGCCCTAAATTGTCATTAACCGTAAAAAAATAAAATTAGTCTCTCTACTTCCCCTCTTCTATCTTTCCTTTCTACAATCAGAAATGAACTACGGTGACCTGAGCCCCTTAGCCCTACTTGTAAAAGGGGAACGTAGGCAGCCTTCAATGGTGCGGTCTCAAAAATAAATAAAATCCCAAATCTGGTTTGAGTAAAATGTCAATAAAGCAAACAATCTGTTTATTACTAAAGCAAAATCTCTATTTTCACAAGTCACTACACGTTAACATTTATTTGATGAGTCTAAGCTCGAAGGAACCTGCGACTAAATAACCTGGTGTAGATACCCCGGTGAACCACGGCTTGGCTAGAGCGCGTGAATTACCTAAGATGTCTACTTGATTTTAAGAGTCGCCACCTATGTTTTAGAGGAACATAAGAAAAACCTAAAGAAAGCCAATTTTGTATGAAAACCAGAGATTCGGGAGAGAAAAGGGTTCGGGGGTTAGGTGACGGAGTGGGAAGTACTTAAACACCCACTCCGCCCCGCTTACGCGGGTCTTGCTACTTTTGGTGTTCTAATGTTAAATGTCCTTCAATTTAATAATAAGAGAAATGTGCTAACAATTATAATGAAAAGAAAGGGAAAATTTATAGAGGAAAAATAAAGGAGAATTGTGTATTTATTGATTTATGCTAAAGATTACATGTCGAATTATCGCTAGGCAATTACATTAAGAAATGAGAATGTAAATTAAAATGGAATTAAAATGTTGGGATGTAACCTTGACCAAACTTCAATAGTGAAGTGGCCTTTTGGTTGTATCCCTTTTTATGGAGATTGCATACATTGACTAGACATGAATAAAATAAGAAGAAGAAAAAGGGAAGTTGTACCTTAAGAAGAAGAACTTTAAACCTTGACTTGAAGATGGTGTTGTAGAGAAAATGTTGTGCAGCACTTTGTGTAGTGTTTTGTAGAGAAATCTTGTTGAGAGGATTTGTGTATAGTGTATGTGTAGAGAAAATTCAAGTCAAAAAAGAAGGTCCTTTATAAGGTAGAAGAATGTGGTTTTTATAGGTAAAAAGGAGAGGGAAAGGTTGGAGGGAAAATATGATCATCCATGTAACATGGAATTGACCAATCACAAATAAGATAAATAAAATAATAAATAAATAAAAAAGAGAAAGCCAAATAATAATAAAAAGAAATATTTTGTTTTTATGAAGAATGGCTAGAATAAAGGATTTGGGAGTTATGAAATAAGGGGAATGAATGTGGATGTAAAAAGGAGGTGTTTGTGATCAAGAAGAGATTTTCTAAATAAGAAAAGGGAGGGAAAAATGGTGCTAATGGTGCTATCCGTTACTGCCAAAGTGGGAAGCGCGCGGGTCCGGCCTATTGGACCAAACGCGCGCGCGCCCCATGACTATTACGGGAGGCGCCCGCGGGTGAGAATAACAGAATGACAGAATGACTCTAAAAGTTAACTCTGTTATGCAGTTTAGTCCAAAACTAACGGAATCAGTTAGGAACTAAACGGAAGTACCAAAAATTAACAAAAAAAGTTAAATAAAAATACTATGTATGCAATCGGGGTGAGAGGTCCACAGCGGGGTGTCTACAGAGCCCCTCGACGATGTGGATTGCGAAGTAAAACGCGTCGACGAAAGAAAGACAACCGCCGAGGACATCGACAAGAGAAAACAAAGACTCGATAAACCAGGAATTTGAAATTACAAAGGATAGGAGTGCGCTCCCTGTGTGAGCGTCTTTTGCGGATGGAAAGGGTGTGGTGGCTTGAAGCGGCCCACCACAGCCACAAAATTTTAAAAAGGTGTGGTGGCTTGAGGTGGCCCACCACGGCCACAAAAATTTAAAAAGGTGTGGTGGCTTGAGGCGGCCCACCACGGCCACAAAATTTTTTAAAAGGTGTGGTGGTTTGAGGCGGCCCACCACGGCCGCAAAATTTTAAAAAGGTGTGGTGGCTTGAGGCGGCCCACCACGGCCACAAAATTTTTAAAAAGGTGTGGTGGCTTGAGGTGGCCCATCACGGCCACAAAATTTAAAAAAGGTGTGGTGACTTGAGGCGGCCCACCACGGCCACAAAATTTTAAAAAGGTGTGGTGGCTTGAGGCGGCCCACCACAGCCGCAATTTAAAGAAAGAGGGGAATTTGAAATTGTGAAAGATGGGGGTGCGCTCCCTGTGTGAACGGCTTTATTGATATAGAAAGGATATAGCGGGATCTATTTGCTGATGCGGGATCCGTTTGCTGATGCGGGATCCGTTTTGCTGAAGCGGGATCCGTTTGCTGATGCGGGATCCGTTTGCTGATGCGGGATCCGTTTGCTGATGCGGGATCCGTTTGCTGATGCGGGATCTGTTTGCTGAAGCGGGATCCGTTTGCTGATGCGGGATCTGTTTGCTGAAGCGGGATCCGTTTGCTGAAGGCGGGATCCGTTTGCTGATGCGGGATCCGTTTGCTGATGCGGGATCCGTTTGCTGAAGCGTGCTGAAGGCGGGATCCGTTTGCTGAAGGCGGATCCGTTTGCTGATGCGGGATCCGTTTGCTGAAGCAGGATCCGTTTGCTGAAGGCGGGATCCGTTTGCTGAAGTGGGATCCGTTTGCTGATTGCGGGATCCGTTTGCTGATGGTGGGATCTGTTTGTTGGTGCGGGATCCGAGGCTCCGTATGCCTATATGTGATATTTAAGGTGGTGATTTTGCGGCTCACCATGGACCGAGTTGTTGTCATTGAGCTGTAATTGTTTGACTTTGTAGGATACATGCGTAGTTGACGGTGGATCACTTTCTGCTGGGGATGAAGTGCCTTGAGTTGTAGATGCTGTTGACCTCGTGGTGGTACCTGTTAAGTGTGTGCTTTGCAGGTATATGTGCTTGTGACATGTGTGAAATGACAGTTATGAGAGAAACTGTGCTTGTGGTGTGATGTGACTTGAAAGCAGTTTTGCATGAGAGAGTTTTTTTTAATAATGGAGAAAGTGATTTTGTGTGCGGTGTGATTTGAGGAAAGCCTCAGATGTATTCATACCGTCACTTACCATTGCCGTTGGATGGATTAGTGTTGTGGTGGTGGATGCCTTGATGCTTTTGATGAAGAATGTCCATGCTTTGGATGGAGAATGATGATGTCGATGATGATGAATTGTTCTTCCCTTTGATGGAGTGTTGGCGAGATGGTATTCTAGATGATGGGTTGGTCGTGCCAAAAGGCTTCCTACGTATCCCTTTAAGAGAATCAGACCAGCGTAGTTCAAGGATAATGGAGAATGCTGGGGGAGAATGCTAGGAGCAAAGCAAAACGGAAACATATAATTTTGCGCAAATAAGGAGACAAAGAAAAAGAAAAAGAAAATTCTTTTTGTCTTTTTGTAGGAATAGAATATGTACACATGTGGGAAAAATATTTTTTTTTTAGTTCGTGGGTGAACCATTTTAACCATTATGTGTTTGTAAAGCCAACCCAAGATCAAGTTATGTTCAATCGAAGTCCGGATTGCCTTGCTTGAATTCTGTCGCCGCGGTGTCCAACGAAAATTGATGTCTAGCCCCAAGAGATTTGTCATTTATGGGGCTTCAAAAGGACTATTGATGCCGAGATGCCAAGGGGTTGCTGATTGTAAAGCCCCTCGAATGCTGAACTTTGAGTGGCTTATGAAGCCCCAAGATGAATCAACTCTTAGCCCATACTGTCTTTTGTTGTCGACGTGGGCAAGCCCCAGGAGAAGATCATTGATACCAAGCTTTGAGAGATTACTAAGCCCCAAATGTCATGGGCTTATCAAGTTTATAGATGGCGGGATGTGGAGACCTTTCGGTGTGAAGCCTCAAATTTTCTTGGAATCGGCTTAGCATTATGTTGGGAGCGGATGGCGCTATTTGGGAAGAACTCTTGAAGGCGATCTTCTTCTTTATCTTGCTTGGAGATGGATGGCCCTTTTTGTGGTTGATACCCGAATGGCAAAAGGTCCATGTTGAAAATGTAGTACGGTCTTCGGAAGACGTCTCGTGGGAGATGGTGATGTTGTTGCAGATGATAAGGTCTTGGTGTGATAAAGTCTCAAACGGTATATTTGCTCGAGTCTTCTTGAGTTGAACCGACGACGGATCTTCGGATGCAGCCTGTGCTTTTGATCTTGGAGAAGGGGGTGCTGTATTGCAGAAACATTGGGATTGGCCGTAACTCTGCTTATAGAGTTAACATATTGGCATTGCCCGCTATAACTCAGCCGGGTGAGTCTAGCATATTGAATCTTTTTCCTTTTCTCTAAGACTTCCTTCAGAATCTCGCTGTGAGTTCTAACAAGAATCATCAAATTCATTCATATAACCGGAGCCTTCATTTAAAAACCAAGAGGCCTTTTGACTGGAAGTGTTGAGGGACCATTGAAGTTTGATCCTTTTCATGGAGCCATAAGACTACTCCCAAATTGCATTGCTCGGGTACCACTGCCCAAAATCTTGTTAATTGCGAAGCCCCAATATTGCCCTTTGCTTGGATTGTTGTAATGCCGTAGCCCAAGGGATTGTAGATTGCGAAGACCCTTGAGACCTTCGGTGCCGAATTGAGGAAGCTTCAAATGTTGCACATGACTCCGTCGGGGACACTGAAGTGAATTTTTCTTGCCGAGGGAGCCTTTAAAACTTGATCGTACCCCTTTGAGTGACATCATTGATCAGGAATGGAATGAGAAGAGACTATCCTTGATCGGGGGAACAAGTATGAGCATACATGACAAGCAGGTGTTTCTTGACATTCCTTTTGAGAGACTTTGAGGATAGTCTCATACATCTTTCTTGAGCGTAGCCCCTAGGGCTTATTGATTTTCAAATGAAGCAAAAGAAGCCCTTGTTCATGAGTCACATAGCCCCTAGGGCGTCATCATTTGTTGACCAAGGCAAGAGTGACTTCATCCTCGTGTGGGGGAACAAGCATAAGAGGACATGGCAAGAGCTACCATATTTCTCGGTAGTCCTTCGGCATACTTTAGAGACACATGCTTGTAGAAGCTTGAATTACTGAGACACATGTTGTTGCTATTTGCTGCCCAAGCCAATTGACTAGCTAGGGATTATTTGTGCAACCTCATGCCCTTTTATGATGGGCACGTTCTCAAATGGGTCTTGGTTACCACGGGCCTTCTTTTCATGAACCAAAAAATGCACACTGCTGGAGAATGATGTCGATAACTGTTGGTCCCAAAGGGCAACAAGGGTATGAAAAATAGGTAGAGGGGGGGGGTGAATAGCTGTTTTAAAATTCTTTTCGTACCCTTGAAAAACTCAATTGCAAATGCGCACTTTATCAAGTAAGCGTTATGAAATGCGCCTAAGTGAGTGAGTGAAATGCACAGCGGAATTTAGTAATGAAAATAGGCGCAAAGTGTGATAAAGGGGCGCACACACACTCTAAGTATTTTGGCTCAAAGTGGTTGAAATAAGGAACTAAGGCAAATGATATAACAACACAACACAATTCAGTTCAATCAATCTACAATGAGTAAACAAGCAAATAGTGAGTGAAAATAATAACTTGAAAGAAATGACAAGATAATAACACAAGCTATTTGGAGAGGTTCGATCAATGAAAGATCTACGTCCTCTACCAAGATGGTTAGTCTTGGATTTCTAATGGAGATCTTATATAATGAGGAGTGTTACAAATTACAATGTTTGAGCTTATACACTAACTCAAGATCTATTACTATGAAAGAACAAATCCAAAACAATAACCGGTGTATCTCTAAAAGATGAATCTAAATGATTTATCTTAAAGAGGTGCGTGTGTTTTTAGTATCAAGGCTTTTTAGATCTTTGAGATGGAGAGCACGAGAAACTAAAGTGTTAAGGCTTGAAGATCTGGGCTAAGGATGAAGGTATGAAGATGTTCTTGAGAAATCTGGAAAAACGAAGGCAATCTTCAAATCTTCAACAAATGCTTAGAGAGAGAAATTCTTGAAATTCTTAGCAAAACTCAGCAACTTCAAAATGTTGAAGTTATGGGGTATTTATAGTGAACTTCAAAAAACTAGCCGTTGGAAATCCTTGAGGATAAGATGAGCTGTCGCTCGTTGATTGGAGCATGCATATATTATAGTCACTTTGACACTCAACATAAATATGATCGTTATGGACACGTGTCAACGGATTAGGCCTATATGCATCTTTTAACCACCGTTGGATCATTGGCGTAATTTGAATTCTCTTCAAGTCTTTGAATCTTCAATAAATCACTGAGTGTTGAATAAACACTTTCAGGCGCGTTTGAGCCAAGAGGCGCACATGATGTGCGCTAAAACAAGGGGCGCATAGGCGCATAGCATAGCTAGTAATAATTCCTTGAGCGCGCTATGAGGGGCGCAGGGCGTAAAAGAAGAGAGGCGCATGGCGCGTGTGCGCGGCTCAAACTTATTGGGTGATTTTTCTTTGAATCTTGATCTTCTTGCCCTATTTCTAAGCCTATTCTATAACAATGGACATCTTAAAAAATGAAGTATAAATACTTCTTACATGTGGGTCTAAAGTCCATGAAATAAAACTTAGGTGATGGATCAATCAAATCTAATAAATCCTATTACATTAAAACTAAGATATGTGTGGGCATACCCAACAATCTCCCCCTATTTGATTGATGCCATTACCTACTATATCAAGGACAAACATTATACTTGATAAAAACATGTCCAAATGAATGAAATTGGTAATTCATGTCTCAAGTTAATGTACACACTAGTCCAAAATATAGATTCCTAATCTATTCCAATAAGAATAAAGAGTTACATATTGAAAGATAGAAACAACATTTTAACACATTCAAAATGATATATGATTTTTAGTTTTGAAAAGTGTTTAAACCAAGTTTAAACTCAATGCATGAAAGTATGAAACAATTCAATATGATGCATATGAATTTAAACAATATTCATTGTTCTACAAACAAGGAGTTTGAGTGAACAAAGTTTGATAAAAAGTGATGCATTGTTCTCATTAAAACTTGGGAAGTAGGAGTTACAAATTACAAGTTTCGAATAGAACAAAGACAAAAGATGTGCTAAAACAAGTAAGCACTAAAATCACTATCTTCAAAAGGGATTTACTAACAAAAAATTCTAACTTACATTCGAAGAAAACTAAGGATTAGGAGGCGCGTCATCTTCCTTCAAACCTTCTTCAATTTCAGAAACGGAGCGCTGGATTTGTTTGGAAAGTTGATAGGCGCGGTTCACTAAACCATGAGTGTCCGTGATGCCGTCTCTGAGGTAGCGCAAATGACCAACATTGATGTTTTGATATTCATCAATGGTGCGTTGAGTAATGGCTTGCTGTTGAGCGACGTTTTCTGCAACGTTCTGAAAGTTAGCTTCAATAGCAGCCTGCGCTGAAACAATGTCAGAGGAAATCCTATCTGAGCGCCTGTCTGCACTGGAGTGAGCGGCGTTGAAGTGAGTGACAACTAACTCCTTCAAGACATCAATCTTTGAAAGCAGGGAGTTAATGTCAAAAGGCGCGCTAGGAGCAGAGCTGGAAGAGGGCGCATTAGATCCAGGCGCATGTGCATCAGGAGCAATTGGAGCAGCGCTGGGTTCATCATTTGGTTCTGCGCCATATACAGATAGTCCCAGGATTTGTAGCTCATCCTTAACTTCGTTGAGCTTATCAACAACGCTCAATAACTTATGGCTATCTCCAGCCACCATTTCAAACAATTTCCTTATATCCCCTGCTATGTTCAACTCTACTTCCTTTATAGCATTTATAAAATCTTGGCCATCAGTGAGTTGGATGCCAGCGCTAATTCGCTCGTGAAGAGAAGCAAGAGTACCTTTGAATAAATCGTTCATCTGATCAATAGCGTCATTCCACTGTTGAGGGGTCAGGAAGTGTTTGTCCTTGATGTTGGCATCTATGCGCTTTATCTCCCCCTTAATGGCAGCAATCTCATCAGCCTGCTGGGTTAGCATTGAAGTATGAAGCTCTAATTGTGAGTTCATTTGAGATTGGCCTTACTGGAGCTGCTGTAGAAGGGAAATAACCACACTCATATCAGGAGTGGGAGGAGGAGGCGCATGAGTAGAGGCGCGGGGAGGAGATGGAATATATTCTGCACTTGAAGAAATTTCTTCAGGATGAGGCGCAGGAACCTTTGGGTGCACAGATGATGGTTTGCGCCTTAACTGTTCTGGCTCCACCTGAGGTTGATCCTCAATATCTTCACCAAATAAATCTGCAGAAATTTTATCTCTGACTTGTTGACGATCAAAAGATGGTGTTGGAGTAGGCGCATGAACAGTTGCAGGCGCATCATGAGCAGGCGTGCGTGCATCAGCGCTAGACCCTGCGCCTTTGCGCCTTTCAGATTTAGATAAATCAGCAGCCTGTTTCAATCTGAATTCTTCATCTCTTTTTAACTGCGCTTCCAGTCTACTGGCTTCTTTAGCGCGTTCCAAAATCTAGGAACCGGCTACCGTTTTTCTCACCGGTCAAACCCGGCTAACGGTTACCGTGAACCGTCTCAACCGTCAGTATTTCAGGTTCGGTTAGGTTAGTCCATTTGATAACCGTCAACGCGGTTATAACGGAAGCTAACCGCCGGTTCAACCGTCTATACTAACGTCAGTTTCTACCATTTTCGAGCTAGTTTTAAGATTAAGTCAGTTTTCAATTTCAGTCAGTTTTTTCGCTTTCAGTTAGTTTTCTAACAAAATTGGTGTTTTTATTTCATTTTCAGCTTAATGATTTTTAGTCAGTTTTCTTAACAAAATCCTAAAAACTGTTTCTAAAATAAACAAAAATCTCATAACGGGTTAACCGCAAAACCGGGTTCCGGTTTAACCGTTAATCGATACCGTAACCGATGTGCGGTTAGAAGGTTACTCCACTGGGATTACCGGTAAAATTAACCGGCGGTTATAACTACCGTCGGTTAACCGGCATGGACACGTCTACGCGTTCAGCTCCTTTTCTTCTTCAGTGTCAGTTCTGGGGCGCTTAGCAGGTCTGCTTGGTTCTTCAGCAATCCCTTTGCTTTGCCTTTCACTGCGCCAGGAATAGGTTCTGCGCGTGGCGCTACTGTAGCTTCTTCTTCACCATCTTCGCCAGCTGCTTCTTCATCAGACTCAGTGGCTTCATCTATCAACTGAGCGCCTTTCACCCTTAGCGCGCGCTTGGCCATGCGCTTTCTGCGCCTCTTCATCACTAAAATGTCCTTACCAAAAATAGGGACATCAGTGGTCTGGTAGGCTGGGTTCTCAGCAAGAAAATTAGCAAGCGCAGGGTAGGAAGGAAGATTTTAGTGAGGATACGGCAGTGAGTCTTGAACTTCGTCTTGCCGTCAGCTTTGTTTTTATGTACTTGTCAATCTGGTCCTAAAGATTAGTAAATAAGATCTGAGGCCAGTTGAGGATGGTTTTTGCCATGATGGCTGCTGTGAATTCCCACTGCTCCATAGTAAATCTGTTGACATTTCCAGTTTTGAAGATAATGGAAGTGCCAACCAGATGCGCAATATGCGCCAATAAATCACCACCATCTCTAATTTCCACCGTTTTGATATTGTTTTGAAGAGTAGGGATACGAAGAAGAGTACGCGCCATAATGTTTTGAGCGGCGGCTGAATAAGAATTGACTTTGCCAGCTACACTCAAGGGGCCAGTTTTGTTGAAGTTGACAATGTTCTTTATAGTGCCGGCAGACATGGTTATCTCAACGTCTTGAACTACTGCGCGAATGCGATAGCGCACCATCCCTTCAACGTCTGTTGGAATTTCCACAAATTCTGCTGTAGAGAAAATTCATCAACGAGGAGCGGAGAGTAGAAAGGTTGCTCCAGAGTGAACAAAGGGAGAAGTCCAGCCAGTCTGATATAATCCATAACTTCGACACCCATAGGATCAGCAGATAGCTCGTTTAAATCAAATGTTTCACCAGGTCTGAAGTTAGATAGATCCTGAAAATTAAACATTGAACGAATTAGTGTGAGTCAGGCGCATAGAAGCATAAATAAGCAAAGTGTATACCAGGCGCATGAAATTTGAGGCGCATAGAATAATTAGGCGCAAAGAGTCATAGGCACATAAGAGAGCACAATGAATCTAGGCGCATAATTATGGTAGGTGCAGAAATTTATGAGGCGCAGAGAAGTACAAGGTGCATATTTATGGTTCTATGAAATATACTAAGAAAAATTTGAACATAAGAATTGACTAAGTATGAATTGGGGCGCATAATAAGTGTAGGCGCATAGTGATATTAGGCGCATAAAGGATTGAGGAGCAAACGCATGTGAGCGCAAGAATCTCTTTGAGGCGCATAATGTCAATGTGCGCATAATCATACTAGGCGCATGAATTCATATATAGGCGCATTACTTATGTAGAATTTAAACTAAGTATAAAACTCACAAACACATGCAAACATACATATGCATTTTTCAGAATCAAAAGTGAAAATTTTAAAACAAGTTTTGAAAATTATGAGACCCAAGTCAAGCAAAAATAATGAAGAACACGAAGAACATGTCTTGAGTGCTCGAAGAACACCAAGAACACATAATTCGTGAAACTTCACCAAATCAAGCATACAATATATCAAAATGACCGCACGAAGACAAGGATAACAAATATGTAAATCAAAACAAGTAAAATCAACAACGAATCCAAAAAAATGGATTCAAAGATCTTAAAAACCGAAAAGTCGAAAATGGTGATTTTTCAGATTCGCACCAAATAGCGAATTGATCGTTGAAAAAGTTAGTTATAAAGACTCGAAATCACAAAACGAACATAACCTAACGAACGATTTTGAAAACGGATCACCGAAGCAAGATTAATCAAGAAAAATGGGCATTCGGGTTTTTTTGAAAAAGACGAGCACAGAGAATAAAAAATTCAGAAATTTAAAGAGTTTAAGAGTTAGAATCCATACCATTTCGTCTTGAATAGATTTTGAAGCTCTCTTAGGACCCATTAACGATATATATAAGGAAAAATAGAGAACGAAAGGAGAGAGAGAGAGAGAAACGAGAGACTGGGAGAGAGAGGAGAGTTGGTAGGGAGGTGTAGGGAGATGATGAGGGGGGGGTTGGTGAGAGAGAGAGAGAGAGAGTGAAGGGAAGTGTATATATAGGTTAGGTTTAAAAAAATTGCACTGATATGGAAATAATACTGTCAAAAATTTAAAAAGATGGGAAGTTGAAAGGATGTGTATTTATGAGGGTTTTAGTGATTTCGGCTCATCATGACATGTGTACGGCGCATTAATGAGGGATTTATGGATTTGAAGGGCATTAAATGCAGAATGACATAAAGTGTCATGATGTGACATATTGGTTAAAAGAAAAACTGCTCCACTTTTCCTTTAAGTGTATGAGCAATTTTGACTAATTTTTGCACAAACCTCAAAACATCTATTTTGGTGTAAGTTTGGGGTGCAAGAAATATATCCCCATAAAATAAAATTTTCGAAAAGCGTAAAACGAGGGAAAAATTTAATTGCACAAGTACCCTTGAACAATTAAAGGAATGTCAAAAGACATAGATTCTATAATAAATGAACAGAATAAACATACCTGGTACTTGTGTATTTAATACGTTCAATCATTGAAATTAATTTTGAGAATTGATTGAGCCGCAATAGTTAATGCGCGCATGAAGGGGCGCATTACTTCAACAAGGCGCATACTCATCTAGGCCATTACACATCAAGGCGCATAAAGATGGTTGAGGGCGCATAGTTTGAAGTGCATTGGGTGCTAGGCGCGCATGATTGATAGGCGCGCAAAGATTGAGCGCGCAAAAATGAGAGATGGCGCGCAGTTAGTAAGGCGCATAGGTGCGCATAGTTTTCCTGAAACTTGAGAAATTGATTTAATCATTTGTACCTAATATACTCATAACTCAACAAAACATAAAATCATGAGTATTGACAAAACTATATTGAATTTAGTTGAGTTCAAGCATACCCATTTCACCTCTCAAAAACATGAACCGTTTCGCGTCGAGTGCTTTCGTTAGAATGTCGGCGATTTGATAGTCGTTTCCCACGTGTTCCAAATGTATATTGCCTTTCTCCACGTGGTCTTTGAGGAAGTGATATTTGATGTCGATGTGCTTGGTTTTTGAGTGCATGACAGGATTTTCAGAAACTGCAATTGTTGATGTATTGTCGCAGTAGATGGGACAATTTTCTTCGATGATATCATAGTCCACCAATTGCTGCTTCATCCAGAGTATTTGACAACAACAACTTCCGCAGCGATATATTCGGCTTCGGTTGTTGAGACAGATACTGAAGCTTGTTTCTTACTCGCCCATGACACAAGTCTATATCCGAGGAAATGACAAGTGCCACTTGTGCTTTTCCTATCAATGGTGCACGCTGCGTAATCCGCATCTGAATAACCTACAAGTTTAAAGTTCGAATCTTTGGTGTACCAAAGTCCAAGGTTAACAGTGCCAGAGAGATATCTTATAATACGTTTCACAGCAATTAAGTGTGCTTCTCTAGGGTCGGATTGATAACGAGCACAAACACAACACTAAACATAATATCAGGTCTACTAGCAGTAAGGTAAAGGAGTGAGCCAATCATACCTCGATAGAGCGTTTGATCAACACGTTACCTTTTAAATCTTTGTCGAGTTTGTTGCCGGTGGCCATTGGAGTATCGTATGCTTTAGCGTTCTCAAGTCCAAACTTCTTGATTAAGTCCTTTGTGTATTTGGATTGGTTGATAAAAATGCCTTCACTCATTTGCTTGATTTGAAGCCCGAGGAAGAATGTGAGTTCTCCCATCATGCTCATTTCAAACTTGCTCTTCATTAGTTTCTCAAAACGCTTGCACAACAATTCATTAGTAGAACCAAATATAATATCATCAACATAAATTTGAACAAGTAATTTATGACCATTATGTTTGGCAATGAAAAGAGTTGTATCGATTTTACCGCGAGTGAAGCCTTTTTCGATGAGAAACTTTGATAGTGTATCATACCATGCTCTTGGTGCTTGTTTGAGTCCATACAAAGCTTTCTGGAGTTTGTACACATGATTTGGAAATTGTGAATCTTCAAACCCAGGTGGTTGAGCAACATAGACTTGTTCTTGGAGTTCACCATTTAGAAACGCGCTCTTCACATCCATTTGATATAACTTGAAGTTTTTGTGAGCGGCGTAAGCTAGAAATAATCTGATAGCTTCAAGTCTTGCTACGGGCGCAAAAGTTTCATCGTAGTCAATTCCTTCTTCTTGCCTATAGCCTTGTGCAACCAATCTTGCTTTGTTTCTCGTGATGGTTCCATTCTCATCCATCTTGTTCCTGAACACCCATTTTGTACCAATCACTCCATGATCATTTGGTCTTGGAACTAGAGTCCAAACCTTACATCGTTCAAATTGATTGAGTTCTTCTTGCATTGCAACAACCCAATTAGGATCTTGGAGCGCTTCATCAGCCTTCTTTGGTTCAATTTGAGAGATAAAAGCAGTGTAAGCATCAAAGTTTGTAGCTCTCCTTGTACGAACACCACTTGTAGATCACCGATGATATTAGCAATTGGGTGACCTCTAACTTCACGAATTTCAGGAGGTAAGTTAGGTTGAGTCGTAGTAATTTGAAGGTCTTCAATTGGTACATCTTCACCAGATTCAAAGTCATTGAAATTTGGGGGTTGAACTGGCTCAGAATTGAAATTTGGGTTTACACCAGATGCAGCAGTAGAAATAGGCGCGTGAGAGGAATCATGAGGCGCATCATTTGAGTGAGGCGCAATAGATGATTCACCAGGCGCATTATACATTGAATTAGGCGCATTTGATGTAGATGGATTTCCTTGTGTTGATAGATTCTGATCTTGAGTGGGCGCAACATAAATAGGAGCACTGTATCATTTAGCTCAATAGAATCATCAGCAACATTTGGAGCCAAATGTGGCTCAAGGAGAGAATGTTCATCAAATGTAACATGTACAGATTCAACTATCACTAATGTAGTTCTATTAAAAACACGAAAAGCTTTAGAGTGTTTGGCATACCCAACAAAAATACCTTCGTCGGCTTTGGCATCGAATTTACCTCTATGTTCGTTTCCGTTGTAGAGGATATAACATTGCAACCAAAGATCTTGAAGAATGCAATGTTGGGAGTTCTACCACGCCAAAGTTCATACGGAGTCTTGTTGTGAAGTTTGTTGATGAGGGAACGATTTTGAGTAAAACATGCAGTGTTGATAGCTTCTTCCCAAAAGTACTTAGGCAATTTAGCTTCAGCTATCATCGTCTTTCCCCTTCAATCAACGTTCTATTCTTTCGTTCAACAACGCCATTTTGTTGAGGGACTCCGGCGGTTGAAAAGTTGTGATCTATCCCATGATCTTCACAATATCGAGCAACACCGTTGTTCTTGAATTCTGTTCCATTGTCGGATCGAACACTAACGATGTCATCTTCTTTTGGGTTTGGAGCAGTCGAAATAAGGTAGTGAGAATATCATAACAATCATCTTTTGTAATCATCATCTCTACCCATGTATATCTTGAATAATCATCCACCACAACTAGAGTATACTTGTTTCTTCTAATACTTGCGGTGGAAACTGGTCCAAATAGATCAATGTGAAGCAGTTGCAAACATCTTGTAGTTGAAGGATTAGACTTGCTTGAAAATGACTGCTTCGGTTGTTTGCCAAGTTGACATGCGGCGCACTTTTTGTCATGATGATCAGCAACCTTGGGAAGTCCTTTGACAAGATTATTCCTGCTGAGTTTAGATAGATACTTGAAGTTCAAGTGACTTAAGCGCTTGTGCCACAGCCAACTATTTTCGTTCACACTTTTTGCTACAAAACAAAGATTAGTACTAGAGTTCATACTATGGAAATCAATAATATAAATATTTGTCTTACGATATCCCGTGAGTAAGATAGCTCCAGTTTTGCCATTCTTGATAAGACATTGCGTTGAAGTGAAATGGCATTCTAATCCTTTCGCAGAATTGAGATATGGATAATAAGTTGTGCTTGAGCCCTTCGACGAGTGAGACTCTTTCAATGCACACTTGTCTTTCTTGAGCTTTCCATATGCTACAACTTGACCTTTGTTATTATCGCCAAATGTTACGGAGGGACCTCTTTCTTCATGGACATCTTCTAATAAGGATTCATCTCCAGTCATGTGTCTTGAACACCCACTATCGAGAATCCATTCATATTTCTAGCTTTTGAAGATCCAGCCATGAAACAAAGAACCTGAAATATAGACATTTAAGCAGGTCCCCTTTATTCCTTTTGGGTCCTAGGGTTAGCAACTTTTGACAACCACTCTTGCTTGACCTTAGGATTTTTACGTCCTTTGGCATGGGAGTGAATCGCAAAAGCATTCCACGGCCTTGTGTCCTGAACAATCACAAATGGAACAATGATGAAAGCCACCAATCACGTGAGTTTTCACAAACTCTTTACTTTTCTTGGGATGGCATTCTTCTTTGGGTCAGATGGACTAGCCTTAACAAAATCTTTCTTTTGAAATTTTGGAGCGCTTGTTCTTGGAGGGCGCATAGGGCTAGGAGGCGCACGGCGATGAGGCGCGTGGCTCTTAGGCGCATAATGAGCACTCGGAGAAGGAGCGCGCCTATTTTCAAGAATGATTTTGCTAGGAGATGGTTCATCTGTAGCTATATCTTCCCATTAGCTTTCCCAAATTGCTTCGTTGGGTAGACATAATGGAATGTTTGTCTCTTGACTTTTTCCTGTCCTTTACCCATTGAATTAGAATGTTTTTCCTTGGAAATTTCAAAAGTTTGTTGGTTGGTAAATTCACTATCTCTTTCAGCACAGACATCACATTAAAGTTGTCACTAGTTGATGAGAATCCCAAGCCACTTTTATCACCACTGACTTTTTGGGACTCAAATATATTCTCCATAGTGACACGAGAATTGGACCACTCATTTGTAATCTTTTTTAAGATCAGTAATTTGAGCAACCAATTCATCGTTTTGAACTTTAAGAAGTGAGTTCTGTTCTGTTAGAAAAGTGTTTTTAACAGTAAGAGGAGTCATGCTCTTTATCTGCTCCTTAGGAGGGTGAGTTCAGATTTAAGTAGAGATTTCTCGGTCTTAAGCTGGGAAATTTCATCACATGATAGTGCTAAAGCTTCCTTCATACTATCAAATCTAGTGATTACCTTTTCAGCCTTCTTGAACAATTTTTCTTGTTCAGCAATCACTCATCATCATTGATTTTGGAGATTGGAGCAGTTGGTTCAACCTGTGGTCTAATGTATGCTCCTTTTCTCAATTTGTTCCTTGCTCCAAGATCACATCGTGAGAATAGCAATCCACCATCGTTTTGAGCTGGAGTGAGAAATCCTTGTTCAACGAGCTCGCTGATGGTTGGTCCTTTCTTCTTTTTCACTTCTTGAAAACCTGCAGATTTCTTGATAGGTTTATTCAAGGCATTCATATCGGGAACATCCTTGGAGAAGTCATCATCAGAATCATAGCATCAACTTCATCATCATTTGCCATCAAACAAACGAGTCCATCATCGGAATCTTCATCGCTCTCATCGGAGTCTGTTTCAATCCAAGTGTTGTGCTCATTTGCTGGTGCTTCTTCTTCAGCAACCATTCCTTGTGACGAGTGAACTTGGGAGTGAATTTGGGAGTATGGCTGCTCTTCTTCTGCATATATTCAAATTTGGGGATCGGGCAGCTTGATGCAAAATGTCCGGGTTTCCTGCAATTAAAACAAACAAGATCTTCTTTTCTTTTTGAATCACTGCTCCTTGAAAACTTTTGAGGAGCTTTGCTGGTAGATCCTTGAAATTTGTTGGTTGAGCCGGGTCTTGAGAATTTTCTGAACTTTTGAAATTTCTTCACAAATAAAGCGAAGTCTTCATCATCCATGTCTAATAGCTCAGAAGTAGAAATTTTGGGATCGGAGCTTTTCTCATCTTGTACAGGCGCAGGAGTAGGCGCAGGTGTGGCGCAGCTTCTCTGTGCGCCATCATAGCCATAGATTTTGACTTTCCTTCAGTTTCGCTGATTCGTTGGAGTTTGAGTTCGTAAACTTTGAGATTTGCATATAGGTTCCTTAAGTCCAAACATCTAAAGTTCCAGCGTCTTCAAGAGCGCTAGATTTATGTAGGTATCTTGATCCAAAAGCTTGTAGAAAATTTACATTCAAATCTTTGTTGGTAAACTTCATGCCAAGTGAAATACATAGATTGATAATTTCACAGTAGCGTTCATAAGTTT